>VCJJ01001739.1:0-11111 GCA_024139415.1 Backusella tarrabulga
AAAAAAAAAAAAAAAAAAAACTTGTAAACAAGCAGCTTTATTAAAACTCTTTTTAGGCAAAATATTGAAACTTTTTTTATTTTATCGAATGCAAAAATCTAAAGTGAATAAAAAAAAAACATTATTCTTCCATTGCAACTGCTTTACGTTCAGCAATGGATTGTTGGCTTAAGAGATATTTAAGTGTATATTGATTAGAGTCACATCTATAGTTAAAAGAAGAAATTAGTTTACAAGAAATAAACTAAAGTATAATCCACTTACAAGGTAGCAATATCATCT
This sequence comes from Backusella tarrabulga, assembly GCA_024139415.1. NCBI lineage: Eukaryota > Fungi > Mucoromycota > Mucoromycetes > Mucorales > Backusellaceae > Backusella > Backusella tarrabulga. Next base: position 283 of record VCJJ01001739.1, read on the forward strand.
CGAACACGATTCACACCCTTGTGTAATGCTCTGAATACAGGTTGGAATTGACCGCGATGATCGCGCAAGTATCTACCGTGTGCAGTCATTGTGCTGGTCACCCACAACAAGTGGAATTCGATATGGGGACTCACTTCCATGTGCATGCCCACAAAGCTCAGTAACTTCAAAAGGTATTTTTCCGGCATGTTTTGACACACGAGCTCCACAGAGTCGGATGGAATGGCCTCAAAGACGGTGTGTATTAAAGGTTTTTCGTTTAAGCGGAAGGACATGCACAGCGCCTTCAAGTATTCTTTTTCGCCAAGTGTTTCAACAACCGTCTCTGGTGTAATGTCCATTTCTAAATCAAATGGATCAAAAAGTATATCCTCGTCTAGTGAATAAATCATAAGGCCATCTGTGGTCGCTGCTGTCCAAGCACGGCCTGTGGGTGAGAAACGCACTGCCTTTGATTTGACTTCGGGGCGTGCTTTGCGTACAGAGAGATCTCCTGTGCGTGTACCGGGTAATGATCTATCGATACGATCCTCTCTATCGGAACCCTCATCCTCCCACTCCTCTAAACTTCCAAACTCCTTCATGTGTTTTGAATTGAGCATCTCCTGTGTGCCGTCCAATGCCAAGTTGCGTGAGATTTGGAATTTCTTGATGAGGAAGGCGTTCTCGACATCATAAATACAGATATATTTACTGGTGCCACTGCCAATGATGGAGCTACCATCTGCGGTGTAACAGAGCGAATTGAAACACTTTCCAGAGGATGCGTTATCGGCAGAGGTTCTGTCGTCCTTCTTTCTACCACCCATGATATCCTTACGTCCCTCTATGGTGCGTGTGATCTTGGCTTCATCAATATCCCAAAAGAAAATACCGCCATCCAAAGTAGCGGCAGCAATCTGCTTACCATCGGGTCTGAAAGCAACTGCCAACACCTCGGTTTGGTGCACAAGTGTTTCGATGCTCTTGTTACGACCAAAGACATCCCAGGTACGACAAGAGTGATCCCAGCTACCACTCAAGAGCACCATGCCAGTGGATGAAAATGCAAGAGAACTAACGGGACCGGTATGGCCTGCCAAAATATCCAACAATTTACCTGTTTGCACACTCCAGACAAAGATTTCAAACGTATCCAAGGTACCGGCACACACAATCTCACCGCTGGGATCCACAGCCAACGAAGTAAACTGCACGGGATTGGGGCTGGTGAATGTTCTAAAGTTACGGTAACGCACAAGATCAAATGCACGCACCGTACCGTCCAAACTGGCCGAAAAGAGCACCTTGCCCTGCTTGGCAAACTCAACGGCATTTACACCGCTGCTGTGCTCACTGAATGTAACAAAACAAAAACCGGATGCTGTATTCCACACCTTGACTTTCCCATCATCACCACCCGTTGCCAATAACTGTCCATCGCCCGAATAGGACACTGTGTTGATATCATAGTAATGTCCCTGTTGCTTCAAGACGTAGGATTCTGATCTCCATTCCCAGACCAATAACTGGCCAAGCGCTGCTGATCCAAATGCAAGCCATTCGCCAGTAGCATTGATGGCCACTGTATCAATCTTTCTCTGAGAGATACTATAAACAATGGGTTTTAGCAAAATAGCTTCCTCCACTCCACTATATTTATGAGCTCACCTCAGTGTATGAATAGTGGTAAAATGAGGTACTTCATAAATACCAAATAGACCATTTGTGAATCCAACCACCACCAAGTTGCTGGCCGAGAAAAACTGTGCCTCATTGACTCTCACGCCGGCTTGGTTGAAAAAGTGCTTCTCCTTGATTCTCCACTTTAACTTATCCTCACGCTTGATCTCGTTGCCATCCTCATCCACATCCATCATCTCATCATCCGAGTCGTGGAGGTCAGCATTTGTGCTGTGCACCCAGTGAAACAATGCACCGTCTTTACTGATTGTATAAATCTATCGTCATGTCAGACACGTTTTGTGTTTTTACGACTTGTGTAAGCTTACATTTTGCATATCTGCAGAGAACCAAGCATTTATGATGTAATCACGATGTCCTGCCAAAGTCTTGGATTTGAATTCAACATTGTTCTTTTCGAGTAAATGAATACGACATGTCATATCCTTTGAAGTTGAAATGAAATATCTAATAAAAAGGGGTTAACATGTGCTTATCTTTGGTTGCTCCTCTTCTCTTATTTACTCTGAATCGGGACTCCAGCTGATGGCTGTTACCAAATCATGGTGTCCTGTTGCTGTCGACATCAAAACAAGTGGCGCAAATTCACGTGTGTGTCCTGGTGCTTTCCAGATCTGAATATTCTTTTCGTTTGTAATGGCAAAGTATTTGCCATCGGGGCTGAATTGCAAGGCACGAGCACGCGCCTTAAAGTTCATGTGGTGCAAAACAACTCGTCGAACTAAACTTATTAAAAGTGCCTGTCCGTCTATAAAAGAGATAAGTATACACATAACCATTTTTTCTTGAGGGAAAAAATACCTTTGTCTACCAGGATCAAGAGAGTGCCATTGGGTGAAAGTGCCATGCGGTCGATCGTTTTGCGCATTTCAATAGGAAGTGTATATGAAGTATTGCTACATGAATAGGTTTCTTTTAGTAAATGGCGTAAAATACTCGGAGTAGAATTACTTTACTTTATGAGATCAAATACAGATACACGATTGCCAACAGGACTCAAAACAGAGTTTCCGTCGGGTGTGAAAAGTACATTTCCACCAGTGTACACTGTGCCTAATAAGTTGGAAAACTTGTATGAAGATTTCATGGTTGATCGATAAAAAAAAAGTAGAGTAAAAGAAAAAAAAATAAAGAAAGTTGCTTTACAGCAAAAAAAAAAAGCGCTGCTATTTTTTCCTCTATTTGACAGGTGGCTTATCAATATCGTTTAAGCCAATCAGGTGTGTGGAAATTGTCCATATCTTAATATGGCAACTGGTGAACTTTAGCAAGACCTTCATGGTCCATAAGACAATAAATACGCTTGATTATTATTTTAAATGGACATCATGATATTTGTTTAATAGTTTAATAATACTATCCTGTCTTCAGATAGCCAAAAGAAAAGGAAAAATCATTTTTAACAGTGTACATGCATCCCTGATGCATCGACAAGATCCATGCAAGTTGCTTTAAAACTACAGCCATAAGAGTGTCCCTAGCAAAGGTTTTAAATGACTAATATCTCTCAAGCACTACGATAAACACTATTACTCGGGCTAAGTGATTTTGAATTGGGCAGACCTTTTTTTAGAAAATATGTAATGCATATCAAGTGATCGAAATAAAAAACGGGATAACTGTAGAAAAAGATAAATAGAGAAGACGATCTCTCTTTCTAAAAAAAAAAAATGTCCTGTTTATCAAATTTTATGCAGATACAACTTATTTTAACGTCTTTTTTTCCCCCGATGCCCTTGGTCCTAGCTACTACATATTGCGACCCTTATTAATTGTATTCGTTATTAATGCAGATCGTTTCATCAAAATACGTGAGGTACCCCCTTGCTTACGGGACCAGAATTTATTGTTGCAAATTATAACAAACAGTTTTTTTTTAATACTTTCGAAAGCAAAAAAATCAATAAATAAACACTTTAAAAAGCTGGACATACTCATTCTTCACTCTGTTGTATATAATCATTACTGTTATTAGGATCTTTAGAATGATCTGCATCTTGTTTTTGGCTTGTGGATGCATTTACAGAAATAAATTGATAAGTCTACTCTGAGCCACTAAAATATACGAGTACTAACATTACCATCAGTTCTATAAACAAGACTTATTTCCGCTATTGATTTTTTTTAAAAGCTTAAAAATCTGTTTTTGAAACAATTGCCATTAACAACAAAATATGTATCTCTAAATGGAGGAGAGAAATATGCATATATATATCTTACGAAACTCTCTAGTAATAGATTCCCAACGAAAATAATCCCAAGTGTTGAATTCGTTTTATAAAAAGATAGATGATATATCTCTATTTTGATTAGGTATTATCATATCATATGGATTTTGTAGTATGTTTCATAGAATGGATATTGGTCAATGCTATTATTTATTTTTATTTATTTTTTTATTAACAAGATAAAGCGTTAAAAATTGCAAAAAAAAAAAAAATTGGCTTAAAGACATCCACAACCATTTCTACAGAGCGATATTATTTTACAGTGAATCTGAATGCGCCCTGTTTGTGCATATGGAGATCAATCCAGAATATAGAAATAAATAATGGTAATTCTAAGATTAGAATTGCATGTTGATAAATAGAAAGTATGCTTGATATTCAACTCAAATCATGGTTGATCAAATAAAAAGACGATGAAATATTAGGGTAACTGTTATCCTTTTATTTTTTTTTAAAAAAAAGTTATTAAATTGATTAAAGTTGATATAAGAATACTTTAGAAAGAGAGAGTAGATGTGGCATATAATGGCACTCTTTTTTTTTTCCTCGGGATAACCGGACAAATTAAGCACCGGTAGCGCCCTTTATAATGTCCTTCAAAGGATCGGTAACACCTTTAAGAAGAGCAGCACCAGGGGCACCATCAACTTTACCAGCAGCATCACCGAGAGCACCTTCAGCGGCTGCTCTTCTTGAAAGACGACGACCACGCTTTGCAGAGACATTGACAGTAGCAAAAGCAAGGATGGCAACAGAGATAGTGGCAAGAGTAGAGAAACGCATATTGTTGATTAAATTTATAAAGTGATCAAGATGGAGGTTATATGCTTTTGTTTCGCTTGGCTTATATACCTTTTTTTTATTTGTTTTATAAATATACACTATGTATTGCCCTTAAAACGGATAAAGGCGTACATTAGTTTTTTTAGAGAGAGTAGCATTTTTTTTTCTTTACTGTCTATTCAAAGAGAGAGAGAAGAGAAATTTCTTTGGTCTATTCCAAAATGAGAGGCGTAATGTATTTGGCACTTTTTTATTCAGGTACAGTGCAGAAATACTTCTTTCATAGTATATTATAGAAATTAGAATACTTAATAATGGTGCATGAAATGTGCTTTTTCTTGTAGTGTCCAAAAACCATTTTGGTTTATCTTTTAGTAACTCGAAAGGTGGTATAATAAAAGAAGCAAATGAACCATATTATAGTCTCTACTGTTAGTTGTTTTCTAATTAATAAATGAAGTCGATCTGTAACCCGAAAAGTTTCGGTTTGCAGAAATGACTCTCAAGCATGTCGATCATTCCTAGTGGTGACTTCTGATTCGTGCTGTTATTAGTCTATTCTATTTTTTATGAGGTTAATGGATGTATACATAGCAAGAAGAACTCTATGTACTTATTATTATTATTATACATATATTCTATGTTTATTCTTACTATAGCTCTGCATGATTAGTATCAAATGCGCAATGTGTATGATATCAATAATAAAGTCTTTAGAATAACCTGCATATAAATCTCAATTATAGCTGAGGGATACAGTCACTGATGAATCTAGTTTTAAAAAGACGAGTGCTAACATTACCATCAAATCATATAAATATATCATTTACATGTTTCATTTTCTTTAATAAACGACAAGCTGTGCTATTTCCCAAATAACAGCTTACTTGAGTCGTTTCAACCAATAAAATCATCATCAAATTCAGTCACTTTTGGATATTCGATTCGAAATATGTCATATTTGACAAATTAAAGCTGTTGCATTTTTCTTTTGTTTTGGATATAATAAAATATGAATGGCATCGAGCATTTTGAGGCCGGAAACTTCCAGTGGCAAGGCGAGCCAATGGGCATGGAGGAGATTGATGGCATATACAAACTCGGTGGAAGATATGAACCAGGCCCTACACCCAAAGACGGTATCGTCGACGGTAAGTCTCTCTCTCTCTCACTATAAAAGAAGGCTTCTTTTACTCATTTTCTATAGTCAAATATCACGTAAGAATCATGCCCGGTGCAGGCCCTGTTGATTCTGCAGAAATCAGAAATGCGCCATTGACTTTTGAATTGAATTCAGGTATGAGCAAAGCAATGGGGAACACGTGGAAAAAAAAGAAAAAGAAAAAAAGGGAGAGAGAGAATCTCACATGTAGCTTTAGGACAAGTTTGTGAAGGCTTTAATCGTGCAGTGAAAACATTGGGAATGGGCGATTCAGCCCTGTTTGCGGTTCCACCCGACTTGGGTAAAGTACAGAAAGGGTATTACTTGTAGCATGTAAACCAACAGACAAGCAATCAAAAATAGCATATGGCAAAAAAGGAAAGGTTGGCATTATCCCGCCTGATAGTTGGATTCTCTTTGACATTGAGCTTGTTGGAGCATATCAACCAGCAAACACGCCAAAATTAGTCATTGCTGATGCAAAGGTGACCAAGGACGAAGGAAACAACATGTTTAAATCATTAAATATTACAGGTGCAATGTCAGCATACAACATTGTAAGTAAACATGGCATCAACTATTAACGGCAAATGCACTGATGCATATTCTATATGAGGCCATTGAAAAACTGGAGAAATTGGAGACAGAAACACAAAAACAAAAGGACGATGTCAAGGATATCCTGATTGCCTGTTATGCCAACATGGCAGCCGCCAATCTCAAGCTAAGCTATTGGGATGATGCCATCGAGAACTGTCATAAAGTATTTGCGCTTGATTCCACGCATATTAAAGCATCGTATCGCATTGGCCAGGCTTATATTGCAAAGGGAGAGTTTGATTTGGGTATTGATATTGTGAATAAGGGGCTTGAGAAGGTAAACGATTGTTTTACTACTGAATGACAAAAAGCTAAAATGTCCTCTTTAGCAACCAAACGAACCCAACTTGCTGAAAACACTTTCTGATCTTAAAAAGAGACAGGCGGTTGAACATGAGCGTCAAAAGAAGACATATGCGAAAATGTTTAATTAATAAAATAAAGAAAAAGGTGTTTTTATTGCTGAGAATGAATACATGCATTGCTGTTGCATTTATTCTCTCTCTTTCCATTTCTCATTTATTTATTTTTATTTGTTTTTTTTTCTCCTTTTTGTTTTATCTTTCTTTAACTGTTGTTATGGTCGCTGTATTATTAGAAACGTTAAAAAAGGTCCAACTTGATCAGGTTTGTATGTGACATGTACGAATTTGATAGATGAAATAAACTTAATTTTGTTGGTCGTCTATTTTAGTATTATCAAAAGTGAGTCTGATTTGGAAATATACAAATATTGAATTTTAGATCTAAAAAATAAACTTTACAGCTTTTCATTGCACGGCATATCTCAGTTGGATGCCTTGGCACAAGTAAGTCATCATTCCTCGCACTTTATCACAGGATGTGAAAACACATTTTTTGTGCTATTTTAGGTTTCAATGCAAGAATACGCTAGTTTTGGTATCACTTCAATTCAAGATAGAAAGAAATTATTTCAAGTAACTTATTATATATATTCTGCAATTGCTCCACTCCTTTAATCACTAAACTTTTCTTCTTTTCTTTCTCTCTCTCTCTCTCTCTCTCTCTTTTTGGTTTCATTGTTATTTTTATTGTTTTAATACATTATATTTAGCTTGTACAAAGTCTTCGTCAGCAGCAAGATTCGATATTGATATCCAATTTAAATATATCCAAACCAACCATGTTAACAAGCAGTGTCTCTTGTGTGAAAAAGAGCGCCACTTCCGTCGGTGCTCCCGTTTCTACACTATCATCACCTCGTATTCTCACAAGCAAATCATTCTATCAAACGAACAAAAAGCTCCCTTCCCAGCTACAGTCACAAAACGACAGTGATGATGGCGAGGAAGAAGAAGAAAGAAAGGTTGTGCATCAAAGTATCTCCTTCATGACACCTTATGGACTGCCTAATAAATCTACAAGAGCACGTCCTCAATCAAAAAGTGATTTGAATCAAAAAATAAGAGTGTGTGTTCGTAAGCGCCCTTTATCAAAAAAGGAAATCGATAAAAACGAAAAGGATATCATGCCTATGGCCGGTGTGAGAACTGTACATGTCAACGAGCCAAAGTAAGTGGTATTACTTTACTTTTATTGATGATAGAATTTACTCATTTCTTTATTTATTTTTTGCAAGATTAAAGGTGGACCTGACAAAGTATATTGAACAACATCAATTTACCTTTGATGATGTGTTTGATGCAGATAGCACCAATGACTACGTAAATATATAAAAAAAAAGGGGGGGGGTTAAAGTATCATTTGTTTTGTTTTTTTGTAAACTCACTTGCTACTTTTAGATATATCAAAGAACTGCACAGCCTTTAGTAAAGTATATTTTTAGTGGCGGAAAGGCAACATGCTTTGCATAGTAAGGATTTTTAAAAGTATATAAAACAATAATGATAAAAAAAAACATAATAAAAAGGGAAAAGTACTCATACACATCTACCAGTGGACAAACAGGTTCAGGCAAGACCTATACAATGATGGATCCTCAACATGGACTTTATATACTAGCAGCACGTGATATATTCGATATGCTGCATCAACCAGAGTACCAACATTTAGACGCATGGATTGGGTTCTATGAAATATACCAGGGCCAACTCTATGATTTACTTGGACAGAGAAAAAAGCTATTTGCACGTGAGGATGGCAAGCAAAATGTGGTGATTGTGGGATTAAAGGAATACAGGATAAAAACGGTGTCAGATTTAATGCAAGTGTTTGAGTATGGGAATCATATTAGAAGTACAGGTAAACACATTTAGTATGTTTCATCGTTTAGACTATTCACAAAACGGACACTTAGGCAGTACTGGGGCCAACTCTGATTCGTCCCGCTCGCATGCGATTCTTCAAGTCTTGTTGAAGCCAAAGGAGAATAAAAAGAAGATCATTGGTAAACTTAGTTTTATCGATCTAGCAGGTAGTGAAAGAGGAGCAGATAGAGGAGAAACTGATGTAAAAACAAGGTAAAAAAAAATGGAGAGATTAATGGCGGTGGTGATTAAAGTAGACCGATTTTAATATATATATATGTAATAGAATGGAAGGAGCAGAAATAAACAAAAGTCTTTTGGCACTGAAAGAATGTATCCGTGCATTGGATCAAGACAAGAGACACACGCCTTTTCGTCAAAGCAAGCTGACCCAAGTATTAAAGGACTCCTTTGTTGGTAACTCGCGCACCTGTATGATTGCAACCGTCTCACCCAACCAGAGCAACAGCGAGCATACCCTCAACACCCTTCGTTATGGCAACCGTGTCAAAGAGCTCAAGGGCGAAAAACAACAAGAGAATCTCTGGCATGAAACCGTCACCGAGGAAACCATTACCGTAGACGAGGACCCCTCATTGTTTCAGCAGGATTTCTTTAACCAAGGCGCAGACTCCATCTTTTCTCAGGAACCCAACACACTGGTTGATACTGATTTCCCTCACGAGAAACCCGGTATCTTTGATGAATCCACCATGGACGATTTCATCTCGTATCATCGTGCCGAGATTAGGGCTACTAACGAGGCATCCAAAAAGGAAACCAAACTGCTGGCGCAGGTGTGTCTAGGTGTCTATCAGCAGGAAGGGAATAACCTCAAAGTATCGAGCGAGTTTATTGATTACTTGGGTAACTTGGATGAAGAGCTGGAGATGAAGACATCTGCTATTGAAGCGCTGAGGGATCGTATCCGTTTGATTTTGCAAGAGCATGAACCATGATAAATAAAAATAAAATAATAGGCTTATATGCCCCAAGTTTTTGAATTGATCCTGTCATTTTATATAATATTCTCTACACTTTATGCATTGAAGGAAGAATATTAAACTTTTCTTTTTTTTTTTGTATAAGCGACTCAACACGATGTAGGTGGGCTAAAGTTTCAAGTTTGATATAATTTCAAATCGATAAAAAATGGAAATCGACCCCCCCTTTTGAAATCAAATCATAATGACACGTGTCAATGAAATCAAAAAAGCATAACTTTTGTGTTGTTTATTACAATTCTTGTTTATAGAAACCATGTAACAGGATGGATCTAAGAAGGAGTATATAGATGAAAGAATGGCCCTTTCTCACAAGTACTAAATAGTGTGACTTCTCGCCTTTAATTATGATATATAATCCTCTATTATTTATCTCCACGTTCAGGATGAGAAATCAAGGTAATACAAAATGACATTTAATGAAAATCAAAACCCTTCTTTTATACCCCATTTTACTATAATAAAACGATCCTTTTAAATGTAATGAGATATAAAATAAAGACGTCTATGTATCAATTGATAAAATAACTCTTTTATAACAAGATTTCACTCTGTTCTTGATTCACACAAAAAAAAAAGAGGCCTGTCTGTTATTAAAACACCGTTCTGAAAATGGAAGGAGCTGAAGTGAGTCATTTTGTTTGCATTAAAAAAATTGCCAAAAAATTAAAAATTTTTTAGTGAGACTACTTAATTAAAGCATATGACTATAAAAAAAAAAAAAAGATAACTATCTTTTTCTTTTTTCTCTTTTCTTTTCATTATATTACCACCCTTGACATAAAACAAAAACAATGGAAGATCTTCGTATTACCGGTTACAACGCTTTACTCACTCCTGCTTACTTGCAAGAGGAATTCCCTGCCGTAAGTTCGAGGTTGCTTTATATTTTGATATCCCCAATTAATTAATCTCTTTTTACATAGTCTGAGGCATCTCAACAAGTCGCTACCAAGGCACGTCAAGAATGCTCAAAAATTCTTGAGGGTAATGACGATCGTATGATTGTAATTGTTGGTCCTTGTTCTATTCATGACACAGAAGCTGCCAAGGAATACTGTAAGTTAAAAAAAAAAGCTATGGAAAGGGAAACGGTTCCATTGACGTATCTCTCTTCTTTTTTTTTAAAAAAAAAAAAAAA
>VCJJ01001740.1:10277-27226 GCA_024139415.1 Backusella tarrabulga
TTTCACCCTGCAGGCACGCACACCTCTTTTAATAGCAGAGTCGACATCAAATAGTCGAGCATTGCCAACAGGCTCAACGTTGCCTCACTTTTACTATGCACCAAAGCTATTTCAATGGGAAACAATGTCGGGAAGACGCATCGAAAAGCAGGACAATGTGGATATGGTTATGCCTGTGCTTTCATCGTCCAAGCAGGATGGCCAAGCCCGTTATTGCCATATGTGTGAATGTTTTAAGCCTGACAGAGCCCATCATTGCAAAGAGTGTAATCGATGTGTACTAAAAATGGATCAGTAAGTGGGCTGAATTTCTGTATTGTTATTGTTTTTTTTTAATTTCCTTTTTTTGTATAGTCATTGTCCATGGTAAATAATAATATCGGTAAAAGAGAAAGAAAAGGAGAATAATGAAAAAATAATAGGGTCAGTGGATGCGTTGGATTCGAGAATTACAAATTTTTCTTCTTGTTTGTGTTTTACACTGGTTTTTATGGACTCTGGATATTTGTCAGTGCGCTACCAACTGTTGTCACGGCAATCAATGACATGGTAACTATATGCAGATTTCACACTAATAATAAAATCAGGTATTAAAGGATAGATTAAACTAGGGATCTCCATTAGACCCTCAATGGATTGTGCTGATCGTCATGTAAGTGCATCAATCTTATTATATTACCCGTTATGTATATTGACCAATCGCGTTTGTTTGTAGCGCCTTCATATTTGGATTCACCGTGTGTGGATTTACAGGTGTGCACGCATCTTATATTTTCAATAACGAATCTACAATCGAGCACTTGGCAGATCGACCCAACGAAATACGTGTTGATTTCGATGCAACGGGACACAACTTTGAGGTTGTCTCGGTATCAAATTATGACAGTTTATGGGACGTGGGTAGAATCAATAACTGGAAGATTGTGATGGGAAATAATTTCTTTACGTGGTTCTGTAAGTTATATTCAACCTCCCCTTTCAGAAAATGAATTAATGAATTGATGTAGTGCCTATAAAGCGAGGTCTTGGCGATGGATATTACTTTCCTTACAATGATAGAATTTATGGCGAGATATTGAAACGAGCTCAGCAGCAGCGTCGTACAATGGACATGCCATCGTATGGAACGCAATCGGGGACTTTTGAATCGGAAAGAATTTCAAATATAGAGAGCACTGTTCGTATGTTTTAATACCCCCCTTTGTTTTGAGAGAAACCAGTTTTATACATATAGAACCCTCCTCTCCTCTCTTTTTTTTTCTTTTATTTATTAATTTGTACTTGTACTACTATTATTACTACTACTACTCGCTATTTTCATTATTATCACCACTTGTTTTTTTTATAATCATTCGCTTTATTATTAAAGGAGGAGGTTAAGAAAAAAAAAAGGGATATAAAAAACAACATATTTTGTAAATAATAAAGGTGGCATTATTTAATCGCACCAAATCAATTTCGATATTTCGCCAACTTGAACTTTCTTGGTTTTCCGTTCAATGATATCCTTCACCTTTTCACGCACGCCATATTTTCCGTTAAAGAGATCAACGAAATGCTGTTGTACAACATCTTCGTTACCATGAAAGAACAATTTATCCTCGATAAACTTCTTGACGTCCCTTTCAAAAGGAAGCAAATACAAGTGCCGCAAACTGCTAAAGTCATTGTCATTTAAAAATAGAGGGTCTTGTTTATGCTTCTTGATAAGATAATCAGAGAATCCAAGAGATTTACGTGCATCACGGATATCGTCGAGACACTTTGAAACCATGTGATAGTTGTGGCTTACCACATGATGTACTTCTAATGCAAATGCCGAGCCATTGTGTTGTAATGCTTCGAGTATTTCATCGATGGTATCATATTTGAAGCAACTGCAAGTTTCTTAAGGTCAATATTGTTTTGCTTCTTTGTTTAATTATCTCTCTCTTTATTTATTACCTATCAATGACCGTTCTGCGATATCCTCCATAAGGAATCTCACTATTCTCATTGTTTTCTTTTGAGAACCTGTCCAAGACTTGATTTACGCTCAGATTATCAAATTCTTTCAGCTCCTCCAAGCTTTTTTCTAATTCATTTAATCTTGATGTATGTATGTAATGAGTAGCAAGACCAGAGAATCTTTACCCATAAAATAGAGAGGCCATTATTAATAATCATCTATATTTATAGCCTTGTTTGCTTACAATAGTTCTTTTCCGGTAAGACAAGATTCAGTCATCAGCAAGTACAAGCCAAGATTTCCATCTAATCGCGATAGATAAAAACTGGTTCCAAACGAGGATAAAGCCGATGATAACTGTACTTTTGTATTTTCAGTCACAACTTTAAATCCACTTAGAATACTAGTGCAGGTATTAAAACCACCTATAAATCCAATATTAGTTTAACGTAGTAGGTAAAAATATTAGAATGGATCTTTACTGATTTCGGTGTCAATGATCGAAATATAAGGTGTCTTTAAAGTGGCAATGTAATGTATAAGCTGATAGCGCTGCTTATCATTTAAGAAGCCGTCTGTAGGTTTACCTAAGTAACCTGTTTCTTTGTTAAATATAGTCAATTTATCTTACATTCTTCTTCGTCTTCATTTTCCTTTGAATACTTCGCAATGATAATCTGTGGATTATACTGGCTATTCAACTCGTATGACTTTTGTGATTATCAGATATTAGTGTTTATTTTAGGGTACACATATCGTTTAATATTACCTGAATTGTTGATAAGATTTTACTTTGATCCTTATTTGGCAGGTGATAATCCTGTGGTTTCAAATGATTGTTTGTAGATGGATTGAGGTACTATATCAAAAGGGTCTTTTTTTATTAGTCATTGAGTTATTGGGTGATAGGATAACTACTTACACTATAATCTTTAAATGATGGACTATCAACAGTTTTTCTACGCGTTGGTATCACATCGATGGACATCTATTTGTTAGTTCTATGCTTTAGCTCTTCATTTCGATTTTTTTTGGGGCTCTTTTTTATCATATTATAATAACCTTCTGTGTTTGAATAATACAACAAAGACGAGGAGAAAATAATCTATTTGTATAGCTTATTTTGCTGAATCCTGAGCACTTTGACAAAAGCATTAGATGTTTACTTTCAATTGATTGTATAAAAAGTGAAAGAAAGATAGGATAAAGAAAAAAAGAAATGGCCTATTAAATAAACAGGTCGGGTGGCACAATTTTTTTTTGAAAAAAATGGGAACAGAGCAACTTTCTTTCGAACTTATTATTATTTACCTCAAGTAATATTTTTTTATTTTTAAAGCTTAAGAGAGATAAAGTATATGAGGGGTTTATTGATTATTATAAGAGTGATTTATGAACTATGAGGTTTTTTATTGTAGTTATTTCATTATTACTCATCGCTAGTCATAGAATATATGTATTCCTTTGTTTGCTGGAAGACAAGAACTCATCAAGTGGACAATAAACCTAAGTCTTATTGAAACAAGATGTACTTTTTTTTGGGAAAGCTAAGACTTTTACCGTTTCAATCGGCCGTATCATTTAGCATAAGATGTTTTATTTTCCTTTGAATACAGAATTCTACAAATGAATTCACAATAACAATAGGTACCGAGTAAGATGTCATTGATTTTAACTGAAAATGAAAACATGATATATAGCTTCAGCCACAGTTTAATATTATCCATTACAATCACCACACTTTATAGATAATGAACAATACGAATTAAATAAAAATGGTTTACAAGGCACAGTTGAAATAAGTTCGGGAGTTTATCAGTGAATTCACTTTAACATCTAGAAGTTCATTTAAAATGACTAGCATCAAACCTATAGCTTTTCAAGGTCATATAGAGATCATCTTGCTTCCTACACACTGATATAGGTTCTTTGAATGAAATGCAAGAAGACAAAAGTAAAGATCTCATTGAAGATTTCCTTAAATCGTAATTACAGTCAGCCCTCGATAAATGCATACCCTTCACCGACTTTATCGTATGCAATATGCACTTATCCATCCACTTACAAGTAATTCTATTGGCTATTTCATGGTCTACATTGTAAAATGAGGCTTAAAAGTATGCATTTATCCAGGCCTGTCTGTAATACAATTAAACCGATAACATCACATCAGTAAAAAGCAGTACCTCTTTATTTCCAAAATAAAGATCCAATTAAGGTAACTCACAAACAATAATATTAAAATTAAAAAAAAATCCATATAATTAACCATATGTCTATTGATATGTGTGCTATTGATCTGTATGAATCCAACCCAAAAATGATCAAAATCCAAAAACTTACTCCCTCCAACAACATGAATGCACAAATCGAATGTTGAACAATACATCTTCCAACGTAAAAATTACCATTTTTAATTTTAAACAATGAACAATGAAATAAAAACATCTGATTCTGAATCTAATATTTAGCAATGACAAATATATTCGTATTTCTGTAACTAAGCAAAACAGACCACCCTTCAAAAACATCTTTAAAAAATGGCCATCAAACAAATGTCACTCGAGGGAAAATCAAATCATAAAATGGAACCATTCCTCTTCTTGCATGATAATAGATACAACTATCAATAAAGTAGTCATTTATTTTCATTCAAAAAAAATCTACATGAATGAATCTGTATGGACAATGACCCATATTCTACTTTTCTAATATATATATAGAAGGGAAAGGTAAAAGGAAAAGAAGAAAAATAACACACTTTTTTATTATTATTACAAATTATAACATGAACACTTTCGACTGGGTTTGGAATCATATTCATCTTAAACAAGGTAAACTCAAAGCAGTTGTTATTTTATCATCCTTTCATCTAATTCGGGGGGTTTTTTTGTAGGCGGTTTTACTCATGCTGGCCAACGATACTATGTAAGCGGTGTTGCCCCAACTCAAATCCGATCAGATGTTGATGACCTCATATATCTTATCCCAGAGTAAGCCATTCTTTTTTTTTTATATAAATAACCTATCATCGTATGCTTAATTTTTTATTATTATTAGAGATATCCTTGGTATTATTTTAGCTTATCGATACAAATCACCATATGAACTTAGACTCGACGAAGAGCCATATCTTGGCGATGAGGTTATGTTTCCTCCCTCGCACCAACCTGGTAATGAAATTGTTACAGCTTCTCTTTTGGATATCTTGTACACTAAAGGTGTCACGTCCATGGCGGTGAAAGCAAGAAAGTCTAGAAGATCTATGTATCCTCCTGTAAGTATTTTCTAATATATAGTCTGGGTTAAGTTTTTATTTAATAACCATTGTCCATATAAAGCCTCCAGAACCTTCCTCTACTTTGCGGAAGGGTACATCCGAAGGCATTGGGTATGTATTTTACAAAGTGATAGAATAGTTGAAGATTCAAAAATACACTAATGTTTAATTACGTCCATAGTAGAACTGAGCCTGAAAAATTTCATGACAATTTTCATTTTGTAAGCTACGTAATGGTGAACAAAAGTATCTACAAACTAGATGGTTTAGAGCCTTTCCCTCTACTCATTCATACCTTTACCAGTGGTGGTGAAGAAAACTGGAACACATGGTTAAGTAACTACCTCGAAAAGCGAATGGCAGGTGAGGATATCGATTTTACCTGTGCCGCCATTATGAAAAAAGTTGACCACAAGGCGAGAATCGATGACTGTAACGCTCAAATCGACAAACTTATGAATGGTATGGTGAATCAAACTACTTCTGAGGAGGGTAAGAATACATTGAATACCATGATGACTGTTAGGGAGACAATTCTGCAACATGTCAATGCATTGGCAGCTCAGCATGGTGTATTCCAGGAACCTGTTCATTTTCCATCCAAAGGAAAGGTGTCAAATAAATCCAAGAGTACTGAACTCCGTGTGGTATTTAAAACCCCATCTCCTGAACCCACTCAAAGCTCTTCTGGTTCTAATGATGATGACGAAGGTATCAATCTTCCTGAGGGTTACGACTGGTTACAAAGTGGCCAACTGGTTATTGATCCCGCGATCTTGGCTCAAATAGAGTTGGAAACTCCTGAAATGCCAGATTTTCCATGGGCTGGCGAAGATACAGAAGAAGGAGCTGCTGGAGGTGCCGAAGAAGAAGGGGCTGCTAATCCTGAGGAAACTGGAAATACTGAAGAAGAAGGATATACCGAGGAAGAAGAAGAGGACACGAAAAAGGAAGAGTCTGAAGATACAGAAGAAGAAGAAGATACGGATACTGAGAATAGTGGGTACACCGAAGACTCTGAAGATTCTGGAGACACTGATGACTCTGGAAATGCTGCAGATGTTGAAGATGCTGGAGATGTTGAAGAAGGAGGAGATACGGAACAAGAGGGTGCTGGGGATACCGAAGAAGAAACTCCAGGTTCTGGAAGCACTGAAGAAGAAACAACAGAGCCTGAAAGCTTTGAAGAAGAAATGACCGAGCCTGAAGTTGCTGTAGATATGGAACAAGATGAAATTAGAACCTCTCTCAAAAGAAAAAATTCAGCCTTTGATGACCCCATGAAACTTCCACCCAAAAAGAGATATACTAGGCAGCTTGCTTTGCAACGTCAATGTCATCAATAGTTGAGTTTTACTATATTATTTACTTTAATTAATCAAATATATCCAGATATAATTTTTTTTTCTTATTTACCCCTACTATTATTTTCCTTAAAAAAATTACGTATAATAGCCCTTATCTTCACCTATGGTTGCTGACCGCTGTTGATGACTTTAATAAAAATAAAAACAAAAACTTTTAAAAATGTAATCAATAGATCAGAAACATATTCTCCAATCCTTATCAAATTAAGAATATTCACAATATGATACCAACCCTGTAAAATTCATAGTCAAATACATCTTCAATGAGATCCACGATACCTAAATAGGATATGTAAAAATAATAGCTCTATATCTTCAAAAAAGGACATTTTTATTGATACAAGATAATTGCCAAAACTTATAAATAAACTTATTTTTCGTGCTCCCTTCAACAAAACTGAACAAGAAATACACTCACGTGTTTTACCAAGTAATTCAAGTATTTAATGTATCACAGATTTGACTCATCCTTTTGTAATAAATAGAATCGAAAAGTTTATAAGCTGATGCAATGTTATTATAAATTTATTCATTTGAAGGTCTAAAAAATTCTTTTTCGATCAAGCCTATTTTCAAAGAATTGAAAAGCTGCTATGTCAAACCAAATCGCCTATTTTTAAAAAAAACTGGCTTGAAAATGGAATTTCTATCTTGTTTTTTGTTCAATGTTGAGCACAGATTTTGTACGACATATGAATTGTATTTGAAGCCGCAGGTATAATATACCATTGGAAACTTTGTTTCTCTTTAACTCTACTTTTTTTTTCTCCAAAATATGTTTTCTGCATTTAAAGGATATAAAACACCCAATGACGAAAAGCTTTTTAAGAATATAGCAAGTAAATGAACAAAGATAAAAGAAAGCAGGGTAGTATAAATAGTAATATACCACTTCAATTCTAAAGAGGATCATATCTACTTGAAGCCAAACGTCTTCGAACAAGCCAAAGAAAACAACAAGACAGCACTTTTACAGATCGGCGATGCTTACTATACTCTTCGAACAAAAATTGGCTTCCTCAAAGCCCTAGACTGGTACCAAAAGAGTGCAGCAGCAGGAAGTGCAATTGCCCAAAACCGAATTGGCGGAATGTTTCATCATGGTCAAGGTGTCAATAAAGATTATCACCAGGCATTCGAATGGTATTCCATGGCAGCCGAGACTGGAGAAATCAGTGCGGCGCATAATAATATGGGAACTATGTATTATGATGGTAAAGGTGTAGGTGTAGATCACGTCAAGGCATTGGCTTGCTTTTCCGTGGCTGCCAATCAGGGCTATCGGGATGCTCAATTCAACCTTGCTTGGATGTATGACAATGAAAATAGTCCCATACATGATAAACTTGAGGCAATGAAGTGGTATATAAAAGCTGCAGAACAAGGTCACGATGACGCAAAGAGACGTGTTGTTCAATTGCATAGAATGGGCGTTAAGTATCACCGAGAGAATGGTACCAATCCGCGTCAAAAAGCATCACCCGCAACTAGTAATTCAGCAAGTACTTCGCGAATGAATACTACGAATATTAGAGGTAATTGTTGTTTAGCAAGATATATTAATATTTTCGTCAACTTGATTTTTTCATACTGATTATGCCTAATTATCTGTATCCATCATAAAACAGTAACAACAACAATTAAAAAAGATGTGAGTCTCTCTCCCCAACAGGTCAAAAACATGGTAGATAGAAATAAGAAATACACAGAGATGGTCAACTCCAAGAGAACAGAGCGACAGGAAAAAATATTGGGAACAAACGAAGAAAAAAAGGAGATCCAGGAACAAATCGCATCACTAAAAAAAGAACAAGAATTACTAAAACAAAAAATGGAGATTGAAAAAGAGTTACGGTTACAGAAGGAAAAGGAGATAGAACTTGAGCACAAGAACAAAGAACAAGAAAAACTCATGCAGGCACTTCGTGAGAAAATCGAAAAGGAAAGATTGGAGAGAGACGAAGAAAAGAAAAGGGAGCAGGAACAGGTCGAAAACAAGTTGAAAATGCTAGAGAATATGATTGTCGAGATGAAAAGCCAGAATTCTCCCGAATTGCCTCAACTTCTCTCAGAGCAAACCCTGTTTGATAAACCGGATGAAAAAACAAGCGGTGACACACAAGTGCAACAACCAGATGCGTTTCACCAGGATCCTCAACAACATGACATATACCCGCTTGAACGCACAATAAAGCGTCAGAGCAAACAATTGGTTACAGGAACCGATACAAAGACACTGGAGCATTGTGAAAAGGAAGAACTGGTTTCCGAAGGAAAAGAGACTGTAGAGGAGGAAGAAGAAGATTATGGAAATGATCTTTATTTGGACGATTCATCTGAAGAAGAAGATTATGAAAATGATCTTTATTTAGATGATTCATCTGAACAAGAGGCAACCGATAACACAAATGACCTCTATTATGATTCATCAGAGGAGTAATAATTTCGATACAAATACAATACCAAAAAAAAATCACTGTAAATTAATTTAATAACCATAATAATAAAGCATAACCACCTTAATCAAACCAATACTTGCAAGCATGGGAATGCTCACACTGATAGCTCTTTCGAATTCTGGGTGAGATTATTTCTGAACAAAATGCATCTAATGATCGATATTGCACTATACAGTATAAGTCGGATTCTAAATCCATGCATCAATCCATATTTCCATATTTACTTTGCTTCCATCTTATAAACACATCACATTTAGTAGTCTACGTTTCAGCGGTTTCCTAAATCACACTCTGGAGTGACTGTCAGTTTTGTTTTCCCAGAAAGAAAAAAAAATAATGCGTCAAATAAAATGACATTATACCCTTTTATTAGTAATATGGAATCACAACAAAACACAACAGGTCTAGAAGATCGCATTGCAAAACTAGCAACAGCAACTGAATTACCTGATTTCCCCGATGACAAGAGCGATTTACCTTCTGATTTCGAGTATAATCCAGAAGACTACGAGGAAGAAGAAGAAGTGGAGGAAATCACGGAAGCCGAGCTTTTGAAATATCTGGATAGTCAAGAAAAGGCGCTGAACGTGTGTCAAAGATTATTTTATCACGAGCTAAATACGACAAAATCACAGGAAAGTAGCTCATCTTGGAATCTAAAGTGTTTGTCAGCTGAGGCGATAGAAGAACTTTATGCACAGGGCTGGACTGAGCTTGAAGGAACCGTAATTGACTTGGATATATTAAAGGGTACTTTGAATATAAAAGTAGTGAAACTGGGGCTATGATTAATTATTTTTTTTCGGTAAGGTGCACACAATGAAGCCAAAGAGTTGCTTGATGATGGAAAATTTGCAAAAGCGGATGCATTAAAAGACGAAGATGATCCATTTAGAGATACATCTGCACGAGATGATATCATTGTTTGGTAATGGCTATGTAGAGTAATCTGCCTGTGTGAAATGAAATACTAAATGATCTGATATGATATACAGGTTGGGTGACGACCAATCCATCAAATCAACACCGCCCAATTTGGAAAGTATTTTGACAACTATCAAAACTTCGCTCTATTCAGATCTTTCATCCATGATACAACTAAATGGCCATAATGAATTCCAGTTGGATTACTATCATCCTAATGATGCGCACTATGAACGACACAGAGACGCACTTCCTACAGACGATCCCATAGACGAAATGCAAAGACGCATTACCATCATAGTTTATCTAAATCCAGATTGGGTGTCGGGACATGGTGGAGAAGTAAAGCTGTATAGTCAATTGGATAACCATGGCTTACAGGAAGGCGCGGATCGCATATCCAAGCCACAGCTGGGTAAAGTTCTAATCATGTTGAGTGGTGTGATGGACTATGAAGTCATGGCAACAAAAGACAAGGAACGATTTTCTTTAACTTGCTGGCTGCGCTAATTATATATTTATCTTGGGCTGAGTTGTTTGAGGCACGTTGAACAGTCCCCCACTAAGAAATAAAAGTTACAACCTTGCATTCCTTTTTAAACATAATTTCACATGTTTGCACGAATACTTTAAAAATAAAGATAAGAGTGATATAAAAAGACAGTGTAAAGATAACAAGCAATAGAGTATCCAAAATACGTAAATCTATAGAAAAGTTTAGAACGTAAAATAAGAAAACTATAGAAAAAAAGCATGGTCTTTTTTAATTTTCCATAATTATACGAAAAGCACAGAACAACCAATCGCTAATTAAGCTTTTCTGGGATCAAAAACATAGGCATCAAATGGATATATTAAAACATATGACCCAATTAAAGCAAATAAGACAGCCCCTTGTCCTACCAACTTTGTGCTGTTTTTCCTATTTTTGTTTGTGAAATATTCTCTTCCTTTCTTTGCTTTTCTTTTCTCCAGTTTATTTTTTTCTTAATTTTCATTGTCACTTTTTTTTTTAAATTGAACTACAACAAAATAAACCTGTGTATATCATCGAACAACAAATAAACAAGCAAATCAGAAAACAAGCAAGCAAACAACGACAGTAAATAATCATATTTTTACAATAACAATCAGCATAAAAAGAAAAAATAAAGATAAATGAGGGAGTGGTTCCAGTCTATCGAAATCAGACCCATCAATGAATTTCTGGATTTTATTGGCCCTCCCAGAGAGCCTTCACCAGATACCAGCCAGACCCTCAAAGGAGAAGTGTCACTAGTACTGATCAAACCCGTTAAAGTCAAGTCAATGGCAGTGAAACTAAAGGGAAACTCCACAGCACTCCACCCACGAACGCCCGATCGAAGTGAAATAGTCAGTCCAATTTTACCAAAGCTTAAAAAGTCACTCTTTAGCAACAAATCGACGCTACTTCCTGCAGGAAAACACATCTTACCATGGGAACTCGATGTTCCCAACATTTATCCTCGCAGCATGCTAATTAAACGAGGCTCAATCTCATACAAAGTCGAAATATCCATTTCGCTTGGCATTAATAAAAAAAATATTGTAGAAGAATACCCAATCACCATTAGAAGACATTTGCTTCCCAGTAAAGAGCTGGCTCCTTTGGTTAGCGTAAAAACTTATAAAAACACGGTGCCAACAAAATTTCATTACGAGATAGAGGCGCCTAGAATCGTCTGCGTCGAACAAAACCACTTCCCAGCCTCCATCAAGTGTCTGTCGATTGGAAACCATAAGAGAGTGAAGAGTATAAGAACTCAATTAATTCAAGTTGAAATCTATAGGTATGTTTTCCCAAAGCTATGTATTTATTAATATATACCAAGCCCAATGGACTAACCTTATTTATATTCGCTGTTTTTTATTATTGTTCTATTTAATGTTTCATTTATTAAAATTATTATTATCATCATTTTACATGAATATCATTCAATGTTTATAGAAATAAAGCTGCATCCAAGTCAGAAGCAGACATGACGGCCATGGCATGCCGAAAGAAGAGTATTATCGGAAATCATTTTTCAGACCTCGTCAAGCAAGGAGATCCTGGGATTACAAAATATGCAAAGCGTATCCAACCTCTTACAATTCACCATGTAAACTCGGACTTTGACACAAGAACTGAGCCACTGCTAATTTCACATCAACTCAGCAGCATATTAATTCCTGGGATCGAATCGCCATTAGCCTCGATCTACCATCAACTGGAAGTTACCTTCAACTTTGGACAAGAGTATGACGAGGTCAAGGCTAAAATACCTTTTTTGGTCAGTACTGTACCCTATTCATCAAAATTGGCTGGTATCGCATTCGACTCTGAATTGGCTCCTAGATACTCGATCGAGACTCAGGCATATCAGCTTCCCATTTATGTCGATATCCAAACTAATCCAAAAGATAAGAAATCAGAGCGTAGAAATACAGTCCTTACTGAGACGTACTATCAAAGCCAATCTGATGAATGCCTCAGTTTACGACCATCATTATCAGACACTCAACTAAGAAGCAGTTCTTCCTATGATAGTTTCGAAATTGGTCATTACAGAAAAGCTAGCAATGGACACAGACAACAAAATTCACTCCATCCCATTGATGTTGAGCTGGCCAATCGACTTTTATTAAACACAAACAATCGCAACAGTCCCTTTTCTCTACAATCCAACCAGCAAAATATACCAAAAAACGCACGCCATTCCATCGCCGGGTTAGCACCTCCTCCAAGATCAGGGCGTATAAGAGAAGCCATACCTGAGGCAAAGGCACCTGTCAATGACTCACTTTCCTCATTTGAAGATGATATGGGCTCCGTTTACTCTGATGCATCACTAGGGGGCCGTATTGCACCTAGCTTGACATCATCTGGCTCTGACTCTACAGGTTTACTCTCACTCAATTCCAGGCCCGTGTCACCACCAGTCAATATAGCACCTGGATTACCCACCACAGTTACCCTACGACCTCAAGATGACAACCACGCCTCTCTGATTGAGGAAAGGTTTGCAGCCAACAACGCAACCGATCCAAACTCCATTTCATCACCAATCCAAACAGTAGCATCCTCCTCCGTATTCACCCCCCGCACAACGTATGCCATGATGTGTCAGTATTATTCCAACCTTCAGGTACCTGATCGACCACAATCACCGGCATCAAGCTCAATCAACAGCCCTCCAGGGACAGAGCACTCATCGTTATTCTTTTACAGTAATCACATCATGGCTGAAACCAGCTTCACACCACTTAATGCAAATCAATATGCAAATGCGGAGTTGCCACCATTACCTACAGAACTTGCACCAGGTGAAGAGCCCGCCTTTACCAGACAGAGCCTACCCCCAATCCCTGGGGTTTCTCCCACTACTACTGCTTTTACCGATAATACAAATAACACACATGCATATTATCGGGACGAAAGTGATGAAGATGACGAAGAAGGTGGTGGTATCTCATTGCCTGTTTCCTCCCCTCGACTCCCTCAACTTCCTGAGACTACCATGCCACCCCAACTCCCTAGGTTATCGCTAGGTCATACATTCGCATTTTCTTTAGAATAAATCAATTAATAAATAATATAACCATATAATTATCATTGCAGCAGCAGCAGCAGTAGTATTCGTATTGAAATGAAAATGTCAACTTGATATTATTAAATTAAAGAAAAGAGAAGAGAAGAAAGTAGTAAGTAGTAGTAGCAAGCGTTAATGTAATAAAGAGAATAATAAAAATAATAATAATATTGTTATTGCATATTGGTATAAAAGGAGATGACTGGTATAATTAAAACTAAACTAAAGCCAATTCCAAGGTCCATGTTCTCCGTGCCCATAAACGTACAGATTCACCTTCCAACTCGACTGAGGTGCCATCCCACCAGCACTTTCTCTACAAGCAAAATACATGAGTTGTGTGAAAAAGAAAGAAAGAAAGAAAAGAATACAACTTACAGCAGGTTTTCTCCAAAACAAAAAGAGTTTCTGGGCAGTCGCCATATGATTGTCAGGACCAACTGTTTTCAACAAGACCAAAGCCATGCTGGCAATTACGGTTTTAGTGGGCTCGATTTCACGATAGCCCCATTTATCCTCACGCTGAAAGCCAGCGTCACACAACATATCGATTAAGTGCTGTTCAGCAACATTGTTCTCTCTCGAGATATTCTTCTGCAATGCATCAAAGATGGGGTTGAGTTCCTTCAAGTACTGACCGGCCTTTAATTTAAGTCCGCTGACGTCCTTCTTTTTTGAAATCGGCAATACAAAATACTCAAGCTCTTCACGTAAAACAATAATGGGCTGCTTTGTCAGGAGCGTATAGTAAACGGGCGAAGAGGCTGCAGATGCCCTGATCAGACGCCGCAACTCGGCATCTTGCTTGTTCTCTTCCTTTACATCTGCCGCCAATTTGTAAAACTTAAGGAAATATTCCAGACAAACAGGGTCAAAATCAACATAGTTGAGCTGTTCATCTACACCGACCGAGTGGCGCGAGTTGTAATCGTCTTCATCAAAATCGTCGTCGTCGTCGTCGTCGTTTGGTCGAGAGAGCACAAGCCCGTTGGGGAACATGGCAATGAGTAAACTCTCGGGTAAATTGATAAGTGTGTCTCTATGGAGCTCCATACGAGTGCCTCGCAAGTCTAACTTGAGCTTTTGTGGAATGGCATGGTGATCGTCGAATTCCTCAATGTCGTCCTGCTGCTGCTGCTGCTGATAGATGAGGTCATCTTGTTGTTGGTATTCTTCAGGTTCAGGCACTTGAACAATAGGCGATTCTGACGGCATTTATGTATATTTATTTGTATTTGTTTTATGCTTTATGTGATGATTTATATATAATACAGTGCTATAAAATAATAAAATACACCAAAAAGGGGTTTCTTTTCTTTATTTTGATTATTTTATATTTATTTATTTTTATTTTTTAAATCTCGTTCTCACACACTCGATTTTACTTTATCGCAATTTTGTGTAAATTTTGAGCTTGACGAAAAGCAGTCCACTTTTGACGCATGCTTTTCAGTGAAGGACACGGCATAAAAAGGCAGATCAAACTCGTGTCAGAAGGCAAAACAGTATCATTTTGATTTACAGAACAGTTCTGTGTCTTCTTCGTCGTCTTCTTTACAACTTGTATTTAATCTAGTCTTTTTAAAGTAAATACCGTTAATATCCAATGAAGATCATGAACACAAAAATAAAAATAACTTTGATTTAGTTCAAATAAAGCAGAAAAATACATCTCTTTTATTTTATATTCTTGCATTGGATAATGGAGTAAAGATAGTCTTTTATTTACTTTTAATTATGTTTCTGATTTGTCTTTTGAGTAACGACTGTCCAGTAAGCGCAACCTTTGTTAAAAGTTCAAAATGTGTGTGACATTGGACTTTTTTGATCTTTTCGCAAAGTAAAGTATATTGTTATTATAGAACACAATACATACATATATCATCCATTAACTAACCCTTTAAAAAAATTATTGTAATCTTTTAATTTTAAAGGATATTCTTTCAAATAATGACAATGTTAAAAAGTTAGTATATTCATTTTCATTGTCGACGTTCGGAACAAAAGGAGTTTGGCTTCCTTTTTTGGAAATTTGTTTTTGGATCCATTTTATTGATAATTAGGATATATATTTAATGCTAACTAACCTATTGTCAACACATTGAGGAGTTATAGTTGGTACCCATAAGACGTAGTAGTTTCATATCTGGTATCCCTTTTAAAAACATCCACAAAAAGTGATCCAAGCTTCAAAACTAGGTTTGAACCATTTCATGCAGCCATATCTGCAGGAACGGCAACTTTATCTAGGAAAGTGCTCATTTATTCGTAAGTTAACTCTATGCTTTACAGCCATTAAAGATATTCATATATTAATATTGGAATACTTATCATAAATATAAAAGCTACTACTCCTAAATACTTTTAAATAGAAATAAGTTGCCTACGTGCTATTTTTTTTTTCCAATTGTGATAGATAGGTATAGTTTAAACTCATTTTATTAAAAAAATAGTGATTATATATATATATTGGCTTGTTCACTCCCGTTTTCGACGGCTTTTTAGAAGCATTTTTTTGCTTCACGTTCATTTTGGGCTATTTCTTGCCCATTTATGTACATGATTCCTAGATAGTAATAAGCTTTACCTTGAAAAATGGTTTCCGGTTCTAGTGTAAACGAGTAGTTTTCGTTGGTTATACTCTCTTCTGTGTCATTTTCATAGTGTGCAAATATATCCTTGATATGATGTTTAGCCCTCCATGCTGTAACTTTTTGGAATAGTCGAAAAGCTTTATTATAGTCCTGAATACCATCCGGTCCATTGTAAAACGCTACACCAAGATAATACATACGAGTCTTTCTATGATTTGCCTTTTTAAATTGTTCTATCGCTTTTTTAAAGTCTTTCTCTACTCCAGCTCCATAGAGATACAGAATTCCAAGTTCTACGTTGTCAAGATGGTTTCCAGCTTTTCCATAGTATCTAAGTGCTTTTGAAAAACCTTGAAGTTCACCATCGCAATGATACACCATACCAACTTTGTGTGCATAATACATAATGTCTCCAGAAGCCTTGCCATACCATTTGCAAGCCTTCTCAAAATCCACTTTAACTTCATAACCATGATGGTATATTTCTCCCAAGTAAAATTGTGCGCCATGATGGCCTTTTTCTGTAGCTTTTTCTAAAAAGAGCAATGCCTTGCGATAATCTTGTTTTAATATGGTATTCGTTCTATTGTTTGTGCCATTATTTAAAAAAGATTCAGCGTATTGCATGTCTCTGTTAAATTCATCCTCTGTTGGTTCTTCAAAAACACCTTCATAGTAGCCGATTCCTAGAATATATAATACCACGCTGTCCAGATTATTTACAATTTTCTTCTGTGTCTGCAGATTATCCAGTATCTCATTTTTATCTTCGGAATTAATGAGT
>VCJJ01001742.1:2450-12489 GCA_024139415.1 Backusella tarrabulga
TATTTTATTGCACTAATTATTGATAATAGATAGAATGCAATATAATAATGGAAACAGTAATAATCAAAATGCTATATTATTTTGTTATATAAAAAGGCCATCACAGCAAACTATGGTTATATACTTGGGACAAAAAAAAGGGGGAGGGTAGTGTTATTGACGATCCCTTACAAGTTGATTATAGTATTTATGACCAGTGACTGTACACATGTTTGCCTTTTTCGAAGCAGCCTTCACCGTCATTTTATTCTCGACAATACAACGAATCAGAGTAGTTATCTGCTCTTGTGTACAAGGCGGATAATAGGTTATATGAGTAGGGACATCATTGCTCGGATCATTTACATATTGGTGGTAATATTTTGAAGCTGCAGTGGCACCCATTTTTACCTTTTTTGAAGCTGCCAGGATGCTCATTTTGTCATGGATAATATAACTAATCAATGCATTAATCTGTTCTGGTCTTTGAGGGAAACTTCGGAATATGTGATCTGGAGTAGGAGTGTTGTTGTTGGGATCATTTACATACTCTTGAAAATATTTTATACCAGTCGCATAGTGCATGTTTGCCTTTTTCGAAGCGGCCTTTAGGGGCATCTTGTCATCGATGACACACCTAATCAATGTGTTGATCTGCTCTTCTGTACAACGTCGACGACTGGCTATGTGGCTTGGTGTTGGGATATCACGATAGAGATCATTAAGATATTGCTGATAGTATTTTTTGCCAGTTTCGAGACTCATGCCCGCCTTCTCTGAAGCATCCTTTACCGTCATTTTGTCGTCGACAATAAAATCAATCAACTCATTTCTCTGTTCTTGCGTGTAACCTGGAGTAATGGCACTTTGAATTGGAGCAGTGCTAATAGGATTGAGATCATTTCGGTATTTTTTGTAGTATTTTATTCCAGAAGTATAACTCACTTTTGCCTTTATTGAAGCTGCTTTTATTGTCATCTTGTCATCGACGATGTAATTGATTAACTGCTTTACTTTATCTTGAGACATAGCACCATAATGAACACGTTTTTTAGGACCTACAATGTAAATACAATGATTGGGGTCATTCTTATATTTTCGATAATATTTCCAACCAGTATTGGTAGGTATATTTGCTTTTCTGGACGCAGCCGCTACCGTCATCTTGTCATTAACAATGTAGCTAATCAGACCGTTTATTTGATCTTGGGTGCAAAGGGGTCCAAAGCGGCTTTGAGGATCGGGAACAGGGATATCATGATTGGGATTGTCTAAATACTTTTGATAGTATTTTTTTCCAGCTCTATAACCCATGTTTGCCCTTTTTGATGCATCACGTAAAGTCATCTTGTCATCGACAATGTAGCCAATCAGTTTCTTTATTTGATCTTGTTTGGATTTTTGAAGTCCTTGCATAGGGATACCATGGTTTGGATCCTCCAAGTATTGACGATAATAATTACGGCCAGTAATGCAAGACATGTTTGCTAAAACTGAAGCTTGTGCAATTGGTATGCCATCATCCACGATATGTTTGATTAGCTTTGTTATTTGTTCCTGGGTACAAAAATTTTTAAAGGTAGTAGGTGCAGGGATCTTCTTTTCTGGATCGTTCTTATATACATTGAAATAGTCGTATGCTGTTCCAACGCGCATTTTTAGTTTTGATGCTGCTGTGCTGATGGCAATCTTGTCGTTCACAACATAGCGAATAAGCTGCTTTATTTGCTCCTGTGAAGTATGTTGTGTTTTTCTAGGTGTTGAAAGCGCCGATGATGGTTTCAATAGCGGCTTGATATCGATGTTTTCTTCCACTTTGATTTCTTGAGCAGATGCGAGGTTTTTCTTGCTTTTAGACGCTTTTTGCTTTGTTATCTTTCTGTTATTCTTTGTAGTATTGTTGAGACTATGTAAAATCTGTATGTCTTTGTGTCCTTCATCCTCTTTCTTTATTAGGATATTTCCTGCTTGACTTCGTGTTTTGGCCATTTCGTTTTTTAAAGTGAGTTTGTAAAAAGAAACAAGAAAAAGAAAAAGATAAAAAGTCGCGTTTTGATTGTTTGTATATATATTTTAATAATTTTTACAGTTTGAGACCCGCTTCTATTTTTGGCGTTTCAGGACAAAAGCCACTGGATCCAGTCATACCAAAGGTACGCATTAGCAAACCAAAGGATTCCGAGGTCAGTTAATTGAGGATGTAATCGTCCATCAGTCAATTGTGCAATATGAAGTATTAGACGGAATGAGAGAAGAGGACAAATCCGAAAATGAGCACGCAATCCAATCGAGTCAACTGAATGTAGTAAAAGACTATGCCTATCGTATATGAAAACAATATTTACTATTTACCCCAACCATAAAATCACAAAGCGAAGTAAGTAATGTAAATGAGGTGACATGTAATTAGAGTATGATGTTCATCAACATCTGAGCTCGTAAAACAGTGTAGTATCAATCATTGTGATATAGGTGCCACAGTTATTAATGCTGACTTTTTTCATATCCTGGTTTAAACCGGTCTTGACTGTTTAAGCATATGTGAATGGCATGTATTTTTATATTGCAGCCTTATTTTTTTTTCTTTCTTAAATAAACTTGGTTTTTACAAAATAATAGTAATACTTTTTACGTGCCTTTCCTTTAATAAATAAATGATATATTTGCGTTATTGTATAATTGCATAATTGTATTGAAAACATATCACTACTGACTATTCGAACCGAATTTTGATGTCGTTAGATATGCATAAAAGACCGCCAATTATGGCTGTTTAATGTAGAAGAGTGTATGCTCCTTTAAATATTTTTATTGTAGTATGTTTTGTTAATTTTTAAAGATATGTTCGCCTTTTGTTTTATTTGATCTTGTGTGACGTGCAGGACACTGTGCTTCTTTATATTTTTTATAGAGCGTTGAGCCAGTAGTGACAGCCATACTTGATTTTTCGGAAACTACCTTTATGGACATGCTATCATCGACAATACAACCAATCTGTTGAGCAAATTGCTCTTGTGAACAAGATTGAAAAGGTGACGAGGCATCATTATTGTGAGCATTTGCATACTGTCGATAATAATTTCTGCCAGTTGCGTAGTTCATATTTGCTTTTCTCGTAGCTGCCCTTATGGACATTTTGTCATCAACAATGTAGCCAAGCAATTCATTGATCTTCTCTTGTGCACAACGCTTGTAGCTGAATTTATGCCTTGGTATTGGGATACCATGCTTGGGATCAGCCAAATATCGCTGATAGTATTTACCACCAACTCCATTATCGATATTTAATTTCTTGGAAGCGGCCTTTATTGTCATGTTTCCTTTAGTAATGTAGCTGATAAGTTTCTTTATCTTTTCTTGTGAGAAAGGTTGACAGCTGTGGATATGACTTGGAGCAGATATAGTAGGATTTTGATCCAAGTAGCTGTGGTAGTATCTTCTGCCAGTGGAGGGAGGTATATTTACTTTTCTTGAAGCTACATTTATGGTCATCTTGTCATCCATAATGCAGCCAATAAATCTCTTTATTTGTTCTTGCTTGGTTTGTAGATTTGTTGATATAGGAATATTATGGCTT
Organism: Backusella tarrabulga; assembly: GCA_024139415.1. Taxonomy (NCBI): domain Eukaryota; kingdom Fungi; phylum Mucoromycota; class Mucoromycetes; order Mucorales; family Backusellaceae; genus Backusella; species Backusella tarrabulga. Next base: position 6,007 of record VCJJ01001742.1, read on the forward strand.
GGATTCTCCAAGTATTTCATATGGTAAATGCGGGCACTGGTATAACTCATGTTGGCTTTAGCTGAAGCTTCTACGATTGACATGCCATCATCCACGATAGATGTAATTAGCGTTGTTATTTGTTCCTGGGTACAAGCATTTTTATTGCACATGAATTCTTTTAGTGGCAACGGAATTTTTTTTTCTGGGTCGTTCTTGTATTTATGGTAATAAAACGATGCTGTCACGTAGCTTGTTTTTGCTTTGGACGCAGCTGGGGTGATGGCCATCTTGTCGTTCGCAATATAATGTATAAGCTGCTTGATTTTTTCTTGTGAAATCCACCGTGTTTTTCCAAATTTTGAAAGCGCTGGTGATGCTCTTAATAAAGACTTGACATCAGTGTCTTGTTCCACCTTGACTTGTTGATCAGGTAAGCGACTGTTCTTGCTTCTAGATACTTTTCTCTTCGTGATCTTGTTGCTCCCTGTTGTACTATTGGCACTATATAATAGCTGAGTATCTTTATGGTCTTCCTCCTCTTTCTTTATCGTGATATTACGTGCTTGACTTCGTGTTTTGGCCATTTTGCTTTGTTATATGAGTTTGTAAAAAAAAAATATAAGGAAACAAGAAAAAGAAGAAAATAAAAAGTCGCGTTCTCGTGAATTTGTTTTTGTTTTTATTAAAAGACAGCTGCATTTTCCGGTGTTTCATGGCGCCAAGTCTACCCCACCATTGTTTACTCACTCTTGAGCAATAAAAGAACAAGTATAGATTCGCTTTATGTTTATTTACTCTTTTTATTCTTTTTCTATTTAATCATCAGCGCCAAACTGTTTCCAAACACCATTATCTTCTTCCTCTTGGTCCTCCATTGCACCACCACGTTCTTCCTTATCAAACTGGGTGACATCGACAGCATCATCGCCTTCATCCATGAACTTAGCATCCGACATGGCCAGACTCTTATCGCGCGTAAACATCTCGCGACCCGTCAACTTGCCCTTCAATTCCCTTGCCTTCTGTGCCTTGATCTCTGCATCCTTTTTTGCCATTTCCGCATCAAAATCCTCTTTCCATGCCATAAAGCTCTCGAGTGTGACCTTGGTTCCTGTAAATTTGGCACGCTCGGCCTCCTCTTCCTTGCGTCGTTTTTCGCTCAAGACTTCCTCCTCTGCTTTTTGAGCATCCAGCTTGATGTTGTCCAACTCTTCTTTGATGACCATGACCATGGAGAAGATCATTGCCATACCAATGGATTCTTCAGCCTATTTGATATCAGTAAAGACACCACATGATTGTATATCACTTACTGCTGCCTTGACTGAGGTTTTGATCTTTTGAAAATAGCTTGAAGGTATTTGACCCTCGAGTGTTTCTATTTCATATTCGGGCAGCTTGTCAGGATAAGTGGGTGTGTAAGTAACAAGCAACGAAAGACCAACTAGAAGGAGGGGAAGAGGGGTTTAGTGCTTAAGCGCGTGTTTTTCTAATAAAAATACCTGGATTGTCTTCGTCTTGCTCATCGGGATAAATGGCGATTTTGAACTCTTTATCACTAATGGCTGAATTAAATTGTCAAGTCAGCAACACAATCGAGTAAAAACATTTATAAAAAATAACCTTCGAATTCATCAGGATAAATGGACTGTAATGCTTCGAGTTCGTTCAACTGTTCCTCGTTATAATCTAAGTGTAATATTGAATATGAATAGCTGTACTAATAAGAGAGTAATACTAAGTGATAATACCTGTCATATTCAAGTAAATGTAGTAATAATAAAAGTATTCACACTTTAAAGAAGAAAATAGTCGAAAATGTTTATTTATTTTATTTTATTTATTTTTTTAAACAAAGTCACTAGTGTATCAATTTACAGCATTTGATTGGCTGGATCAACTTGTTGTGGTGATGAATGAATCCCAATGACCAGCAACACAGTCTATTGCTCTCTCTTCCTTGTTGTTGAAAACAGTGCATTTTCTAAAATAACCATCAAACTCGCCTTGGATAAATCTACCCAATTGCCCATACTTGTCTAATAGGATGATTTAAGAAAAGGAAATCAGATCACTTGTATATGTCACTTACTACTTCCACAGGACCATACGTTCCCTTCATCTAAATACATTTAATCAATCAAACTTGTTATTAAAACACGCTATTCTACTTGTTTACCATCCAGCACAAGTGTATGTGCCGCACCACACGCCACCTTGACTGCACTTATTTCAACAGGCTGGTCATTCACATCAAGAAACACGGCCAATGCAATATTATCCTCATCCTGGCTTCCCCATCCAAGCCTTCCATCCTTTGACCAGCCAAACGTATACACATCGCCATCCATCACCACTGCGGAATGAAAAGGGCCGCACGAGAGCGCTGTGCTGCTGCCCAATCCACAGAAATGCTCCACCATCATGGGCGCATCCACACTCAACTCTTGGTGGAAATCAAGGCCCAACTGTGAGAATCGGTTTGATCCCATTGCATACACTGGTGCATAACCCGCACAGTGGAATAGCACATGGCTCTCTGATGCTACCATGGAAACTACCTTTTGCAGTACCGGATGACTGTCTTGGAATACGGATCCGTCTTGATCCAAAACAAAAAAGCCATTGCAATACACCACATCCTTGACATGCCGTTTGGTGTGTGTGGTCTCGCCCACAAAAAAAGCCGTATTGTTGGAGTCGACAATGGCCAACTGATGGTGGATATCGCCACAGATGGATCGGATGTGTTTATCTTGGCATATCGATTGGAGGGTATCGAACCATTCTGGTTTATATCCCCAAATATCGAGCTGGCCTTGATCTTAAAGAACAGTTAGAAGGGAAACAATAACAATATATATATATTCCAGCTTGTACCATTGAGAAGGATGGTGGATTCCCAACTTGCGAACAAGATCTTGGTGACATTAGCATGACATTTAGGTGTGCTTACTATGGTTTCTTGTGTGGCTGTGCCAGTTTGTTTGAAGGCGTTATAACCAAACGCATAAACACGTTGTGGGGTTTTCATGCTTGAAGTGGAAAAAGAAAGGTAAAGCAAGGGAGAGGCGTTTAATTAAGCTGATACACGTGACATTGTGCGGTACGATAAAGAAAAGATAAGAAAGAAAGAGAGAGAGAGAGAGTGAGAGAGAATAAATAACTGCTTTTTATTCAAGCAAAGTCGTTGCACACTTGTGACATGAACTAGATTCACACGCCTTTAGCCAATCATTTTGATATCGTGTTTTTAATATTACATCCATGCATTACCTGCTCTTCTCTTATCGTTATTACGACAACCATTGGCATTCCTCTTAATAGTACATAGAATAAGTAATATAAAGAGTACAAAGAAAGGGAAAAAAAAGGGGGGAGGCAATAAAAAAGAAAGAAAGCTGTTATCCTCACGCACACCCTTTTTTGTGTTGTGAACCATCTGATTTGTATTATTTGCACTCATAACAATAAATATTATTATTATTATTCTCTTCTTTTCCTCTCTCTCTCTCTCTATTTTATTTATATATCGAAATGACTCCAAGTGTTTACTTTCTACGTATTGTTCCTCATCTCGATTCCAGTCATTCGCTTGTGTTTCCAGTCATGGAATACACACTTCAAGATGCCACCGTGCTAAAGATGGGTCGCACTACCGATAAAAGACACTCGCCTGTTCACATGACCTTTAGAAGCAAAGTTGTGAGTCGAAGACATGCTGAAATATGGATTGAGCAAGGAAAGGTAAAAACAAGTTGAAAGTGCTGCGCTGTTCTTGTGTGTACTCAAAGCATAAGCTAGTTTTACATTCGTGATACCCAATCTTCTTCAGGCACATTTGTGAATAATAGAAGATTAAGCCATGCCAACCATGAATCTGCACCGGTTCAACTGAACAACAATGATATCATACAGCTTGGTGTTGACTATCAAGGTGGAACACAAGGTGAGTTTTGTTAAAATAAAAAGAAGAGCAAAATGCATTGATAGGTGCGCCCCCTAATAGAATTATATCGGTGTGTGAAAATGAGACTTGAATTGAACAAGAATGAGAATACCATGAAATACAAGTAAATGTATATTATAGAGAGAGAGAGAGAGAGAGAGAGAGTTTGACTGCTAAAAGTGCTACTTAGTATACAATCCTTCCATTCCTTACGTAATCTCAATATCAATAATCGCAAAACCGACAATACCATGGTCGATGAGGAGGAAGACATCCATATAGAAGAGTGCTGCATCTGTCTATTTGCCATTGCACCATTTCAAGCGTTGTTTGTGACACCGTGTTCCCATTCATTTCATTTTAAGTGCATTCGTCCTTTGCTAGACAACTATCCTGGGTTCTCGTGTCCCTTGTGTAGAAATTATGCCGACTTGGAAAATAACGTCGCAGTCGAAGTCGATGAGGTCAAGCAGATATTAGAGTCCATGAATAAGAATCAAGGTAAAGCATCAGATTGCATTTGGCTTGGAGGGAGGTGATTTCATTTATTTTTGTTTTTGTTTTTGTTTTCTATAGCAAGTTCATGAAGCTGGGGAGGGGGGAAAAGGAGGATTGAGGGTTTTTGATATTCCACAAGTTTGTTTATATATATATATATATGTATCCGCAACATATGAAACTAAAATGCAAAACTTCATGTGATGTCTATATATATTAATTAAATAAATATATATTAAATTTTAGCATTGTTTTATAAAGATTAGTCCCAAAGGGAAAAAAAAGTGTTTTTATTATTTATTACATTATAAGTTATAAGAAAGTACATTGTTTATTAGAATTAAATTAACGCTTGGATTTGGCAATCTTGACCTGAGGAACAGAAGGATCAAACACAACATAGTTGTTCTTCAAAAAGACATCGCCCAAGACGGCGAATTCAAGGTCAGCATAGGCAAAGCCGGCATAACACTTGTCACCGCTCTTTTGGTAAATGATGGATTCAACAGGGACTTGGAATTTGGCACCGTTCATGTGGAATGTGAGAGGTTGCTTCCAGGTGGTATCACAGCCTATAAAACAGTTAGTTTCGTGTAATGCGTGCGTATAACAACTATAACTTACCAATGCTGAAGGTACCATCATAGTTATCAGTGGCACCGTAGGCCTTTGCAACCTTGGCAGCAATGGCATTGGGAAGGATCAAAAGGGTGGTTCCGGTATCGACAATACCCTTCAAGCTACCAAACTGATGGAAGAGACCAACATTGAGACGATCAATGTCGATACCCCAGAAGCCTTTAGAATTGTCAACGGGGATGGTGGTCAAATCTCCATCAATGTGCTTTTTGTTGTAACCGCCAAAGACGTATTCTATAAACATGTTAGTAAATTGTCTAATAGTTTAATTTGTGTGTGGGAGGAAGGGGAAAGGTTACCTCCACCGCCTCCTTCAGAGGACTTTCCGAGCCAGACACCAAAGACAGGGTTCTTAATATGACCCTGCTTGATCAAGTTATCCATTGGGGTCTTGACACCTTTGACAGTGGTAATCGAGTTGAAACCAAGACCGAGCATACCATCAGTGACATCGGCAGCAAATGTGGCGGATTCCTGCTTGGCTAAACCAATGGTTTGGCTCTTGATCTTGTAACCGCCCAAGTTGACGGTGTCTTTACCAAGGACACCACTGGCGTTGCTGCCATCACCGTAATGGATCTTCCATGAACGACCGTCCTTCTTGTAGGTCTTACTCTTGGAGGGGTTGTATTGGGTGTGCTTGGAACAGGTCTTACAGAGAGTAGAAGCTATAGAGATAGTGTCAGCTATTGTTTTGTGTTGGGTATGTGGGTGGGGTGGGGAACTTACCAATCCAAAGATCAGAAGATCCGGTATCAAAATCAACCTTGAGTTTCTGAGGAGGTGTACCAATCTCAATTTCACCATAGTACTCAATGTCGTTACCGTATTCCTTGACAGGGACGGCACCGGTCTTGAGACCAAGGCTCTTGACACCAGACAAGTTTGTGTATCTGGAGACGACCTTTTGAAGGGCAGCCTTGATGTTGGGTTGGTAGTTTTCGTTGGCTTTAAGTGAGAAGCTGATCTTTTGTTGAGGAGCGGCGTCGATCATGGTGGCCATCATGGCAACGCATGCTGAGATAGCAAAAATCTTCATTTTGAGGGAGTGGGAGGGGGGGGATCTGAAGGAAAGGGAAGGGTATAGAAAAAAAAAAGAATAAAGAAGAGAGAGGGAAAAAATAAAATGAAATGAAATATATAAGTGATTTTGAACACAAAGTAATGAAATAAAATATAATATAATATAATAGACACTTAACCTTGTATGTTACATGGAGCACGTTTCATGCGCTTTTTTATATACTCTTTTCCAAGTCCTTGGACTTGTATAAAATCATGAATTGACATGTCGTCTCCCTCTTGTATCATACAATGGCACTTTTAACTGTCAAGAATCCATGACGATCTCCTTCTGTTTAGTATATTCCATTCAGGCACCTTGTAAAATTATATTTCGAAACACAATAAGTCTG
>VCJJ01001743.1:10637-33642 GCA_024139415.1 Backusella tarrabulga
GCATGCCTCCATGTATTGAAAATGGTAGCATACAAAAAGATGAATATACATATAAGAGACATAGATTTATGTATAAAAAAAGAATCATGTTCTAGATTTTTAATATATATCAATGGTATAATATCATCCCACGAATGGTTGGGTTATCCCAATAAAATCAATTCCATTTTAAAATGGATTATCTTTTGTGGTTATATATTAATATATCACTATAAATGAAGACATCCTCCACAGGTTACATCACGCCAGGATGATTTTTCTTTTTATATAATGATGTGTGTTTAACTATCCCTTGCTTTGTGGTCATTGCAATTGAAATTGAAATTGAAATATAATATGACTTACATCATATCATACTTCATTTTCATTTCAAGCAATCGTCGATTTAACTTGGTGGATTGATTTTAATCTTCATCGCTGACCTTCCTATTAATAATAATATTATTATAGACCTTGTCATTGATAACAATGCTACTTTGAATACTGCTTGTTTTTTTTTTGCATTATGTATCGATACCAGGGAGTACAGCTCTAACCACGATATAAACTTTAAAAAAGCTACACTGATCTTTAACTTTGCAATAATATTCATTTGATTCTATGGGATACTCTACATGCTTTTATTTGATGAGAATCTGAAAACATTTTAGCCTAAATCTATAACCTTGTTCCTTATTTAAAGTTTTATAATGTTATTTCGGGATAGTATCATGTCGTTGTCAAATACGGTTACCCTAAACAAAAAAATAGAGCTCTTGAACGTAAAGCTAATTCTCCTTTTCCTTCGTTTTCCAGTTCAATTTTTCTCGACCATGAGACTAAACAACAAAACACAATGACTCTCCTTTTTTTTTTTTACCTGCATGATAAGTTTAAAATGACATTGACATTATTACATCCTCAAATCGAGAGTAATTAAATAAAGTATAATACATATTTAAAATTACTTTTACTATTTTAGCAAAAAGACAAAGGGTTTTGGAACAACTGAATGTATGAATCAAATGTTAATTGCTGAAAAAAATCGACGATAGCAATCTAGCTGCGAAACATCGGGCGTAATGACTAGCAGATTACAGGATATACTAATATTTATAAGTATACCCTATGCTGTCATATTTAGGGTTTATTTCAGCTCGTAGGGTGATTTTGTTCGATAAAAATGCAATTACGAAAAAAAACAAAAAAACAAAGTCTATTTTGACCGATTCTCCGCTCTATTGTGTAGAAACAATACGAATAATATCGAAATAAACTACTGTTAATCAAGGGAATTAGTTACTTAGAAACGTAATCTGTATTGGAGCCATGTATTTCAACAAATGATAAAACTTGATGGTATCAAGGTCGTACCTGATCGATGATAAAAACTGTCAAACGATTACTATTTTCAATCACAACATAGTGAATTTAACCACATTCGAATTATCAAACATCATCAACTCATCTTCCGTCATTCTGCATTATTTTTCTCTCTCCTTCTTATCTCATCACATAAAGCCATCCTCCAGATTTGGTAGCACAAGCGATTAGACTCCAACATATTTTTTTAAATGTAAAGTTAGAGGTTTATTTTAATAACATGTAATTGGCTGCAAAGTTTATTTAGAATCTTATTGTAGCACTGCATAATTCTCACATCTCCTTAAATGCGCCAGGAAACAAAGCCCTATAAAACTTGATAAAAATTAACTTGATTTTTTTTATCTCTTCATTTTATATCTTAATTTGATTAAAAATGACTACTCTATCTCATTCTATTGAATCAAATGTATATCGTGATAAAATTGACACCAGTGTTACAGAAAAAACACAGCAGCCTTCTGGAATCATCACCCCCCCGCTTTCTCCCATCAATGGCTCTCTAGCATCATCTCATCCTACCAGACAATCATTAAGAATATCTACGGGACAAACAGGCTTACCGTGGTTGGCGCGTGATGCTGACGGAGATACCTTTGCTTCCTCTCAACATAATAATTCTGCAAGTTCAGACAATTCTGCCCACGTTCCGATTTCGCCACCTCCAAAGTTTATTGCACATCCCCGTATCTCTTCTATCATCCGCTTTCCTACTCATAAAAGAAAGATGCAAAAACACATCTATAGCATGAACGATGGCTTGGATCCAGTCAAGGTACTTTGCAAACGCTTGCTCTGCTGGAGAAACTGTGTAAAATATTTGGTAAGTCTTACCTCATATATGTGATGAACCAATCATGAATAATGTTCCCAATTATAGATTAGCATGTTTCATCGAGTCAAAAAAGTCGAGTCAACCACCGGCAGAAAGTACCGAAAGATTGACTCCAAGTTTTCCATTTCGCCTATTGCAAATCAATTTAAGGCGTCAGATGGAGTACAGGATGCATGGGCAGCATTCCGACAATATACACGCGAGAACTCCCTCATCCATGAAGACTTTGTTGACTTTATTGAGAATGAAACTATTTCTGTCTTGAAGACAATGATCAAAGATATTAACCACATGTCACAATCACTAAAAAAAAATAAAAGCCTGTATACATCCATGCTTTATGACGATAGAAAATATGCAGACAAAATTATTACTCAACTCAACAAGGATATCTATAATACAACAAACATGATCAACACCTCCAAAGACAAAGGTCAAGGGGGCTATGTTATTCCAAAAAGAGATCCTCTGTTAACAAAATATGGTATGTCGTTTAAAGTTTTAACATTGTTCCATTTACTGAAGTGGCTATCATTGTATTACAGTTGTAATCAACAAAATACGTGATCTTTACAAACAGGAAAACAAATTACACAAATGTTTCCTTGAGGCCCAAGACAAATATAGACAATTCGAACAAAGCAAGATCATTGATGTCTATACCGCATTATTCCAACGCTTCGAGGAGTATCGCACCCAGCATAACCTCGAGCGCTTGGAGAGTGTTGATAAGGTCGTCCGAATTTTCAATGCAATTGAAGCTGATTCCGAATGGTCCGATTTTTTACAACGACATGAGAACGAGCTGGTAAAACTTGATTCGTCTTTCAAAGACGAAATCAATCTGGAGTTTCCTAATAAAGATCATGCACTCGTTCAGCCGGTCATCGACGGTGTATTACAGAGACGCGTTTCTAAGAAATGGATAGAAGATTATTATATTTTATCTCCAGGTATGTTTTTTTTTATTTCTTTTCAGCAGTGTTATTATCATTGACTCACCTTCTTTACATAGTGGGATTAATCCACCGTTTTAAATCGGAAGACAATTTTATGATGAATCCATTAAAGCCTGATCTAACCTTGTTTGTGCCGCAATCTACTCTCCTAATGAATCCTACCAATAACCTTTTGGAGCTGCGTGGTAAAACCTTGAGTTTATTTGGTGGTAAGAAGCTATTTGAACTTTCTTCTCCTGATCCGAGCACTCTTCATGGTTGGATAACTGCATTGAATCGCATGGCTTTAAAACAAGAGACTACCGTCACTACACCGGCTGATGAGCCTTTCGAACAAAGGTCATATCATTCAAAGGTGTAAGCTGAAGAAAATGGCCCAGCAGCTGATAAAACACTGGAGGAGCAGCCGATCGTAGAACTTGAAAATGAAAACAAACAGAAGTTGGACAGTGAAACAGTTACTCGTGCCCCTGACGCCAATCAGGGTGATGCATCGCAGGAGCATGAAAAAATGGCTAACCAAAAAGATATAATTAATCCTGTTTCTTTGGATAAAGAAAATAACCATTCAGCCAATAGTTCAAAGGTATCTCCTCCTGGAGGTCCTACAAGAGAAGGAAGTGATTTATTCTGGGACACAAGAGTTGATATTAACTTTGACAAGTAAACGGTGATTTACACCCCTCCCCCTCTCTCTTCACAAAATGAAAAACAAACAATAATGTATAATTCTAGCCCTTTCATTCTTTATATCTATCGGTTTATTATAATAATAAAAAGTAATACAAATCAAATACGTATGTACACTTAAGGTTTTGGAATAAGCAGTGTTTTACTAATCATTAACGTTCCACTTGCCCCGTAAAGCAGAACAAGAGGATGTAAATCGAGACCACCTAATTGAATGGTTTGTCCTGGTAAATTTTCCAGATAAAGGTTATTTATGACCAAGTAGGATAACAATCCGACAATAGCAAGTGATGTTGGAATCGGTGTTCCTTCAAAATGATGGATTTTTCCGGTTTGATCCTTTGGCATCAATGCAACAGAGCTGTTATATCTGGCCAAACGAGCTATTCCGCAACATACAAAATAGGTTAAGACGACTGTATCTAAAATGGATTGCATACCAACTATGAAGAAGACATAATAAATATATAAATTCAGTTATGTATATATACTCTAATATACCTGAAAAAGCAAATGCTGCTGGAGCCACACCAAAAGATACCTGCATATCGCGCTGTTAGTAGAAAGCAGTTTATATATTTCTTCATCTTACAAGATCAGCTAAACTATCGAGCTCTTGACCGAGAAGTGATGAATTATTTCTCCAACGAGCAACGCGACCATCGAAAAAATCAAAGAACAAGCCCATGGGCATGGCTATCATTGAAATATGAAGATACTTCTTCTCATATGATATCAAGAATCGCATTGAGGCAAATATAGACATGACACCACAAACGCCATTTAGTAAGGTGATGATATCGGCCAGATAAAAGTTTCTTTTCTTTGATTTAATATATATATTTATTGCCTTGTGAACAAACGTTACCTGACCATTGTAAAATGATGCTGCTTATCGTTCATAGGTTTGATAGGTAGTTTGTCCATTTCTTGGCGTTCTTTTTTACGTGAATTCATTTGCAAGTTAATATAATGAAAAAAAAGTATAGTAAAAAAAGAAGAAGGAAAGGCCATTTTTTTTAATTTTAACTTTGGCTATTTTCCGAGCACGAATAACGAAACATGTCTTAGTTGTTTTCCCTTTAGAAATAGAAGGGTGCGATTTTAAAGAGAGAGAGAGAGAGTGAATGGTATATCAACTCTCTATTGATGACGATAGATGATACCACCCTTACCATCGCTTCAATTTTTATGATTTAGGGGTATTGTAGGTACTATAGTGAGTATATTAATTAAAACTTTTATAAGCGTTTTCAACAAGGCTTTGAAAGAAGATTACATGGCCATCCTATCTCTGGTTTCTATTTTTGGGAAAAGCGCACAATGTATCCGTTACAACACTTCTTCTGTTTTAATTACAGATGCTTTTCTTTGTTTTGGGAAAAAGCGCACTTTAACTGGCTGAAATTTTCGTCGATAAACTTTATTTATTTTCATTTTTCAAAGAAAAAACCTCTTTTTCTTGATTTTTGTTTTTATTATGGCTAATGCAAACGATTGGTCGTTCCATTTCGACGACCCTATACCTAAATGTCTAGATCTTCCAAACGACGTGATGGAGCGTATTTGTCAGTATCTGCCAGCTCAAGCAGATAAAAGCCAGGCGTGTTTGATTCACTCCACATGGCAGCCTGCAGCAATGAATGTATTATGGGAAAGACCACGTTTCCGTTACCCCAACAACTTGCGTGCATTTATGAATATCATTCGCCATTCAAAACGCCTTGCGCTTCTTGTGCGTGATATCTATCTTGTTTTTCCAGACAGCACCGGTTCTGTATTTGCCCCTGTCGCCAAATCCAACCTTGAACGCCACAGATCCATGGACTTTTATTTAACAAAGCCGGATCTTATAAACATGATTGTTAAAGTGTGCGAAAAACTCCAAACACTGACCATTTATGGTTGGAACATCGATCCTGGCTTTCTGGAAAACTTGGGAATTACAGGAACAAACCTCACCAACCTTCACATCATCGGCGCCAATCCCAAGTCCAACACGATATCCATCCACCGACTCTTATCCCGACTTACCAGTTTATCGCTTGACGGAAACTTCAAGCTAAGCGAAGCCTTTGTTGGTCAGCTTGTCAATCGCGACACTCGCCTCACTGAGATCCAGCTGTCATTGTCGGGATTGGATCGCAACACTTTGATGAGAATATGCAACAATTACAATCACCTTAAACTGGAGAAACTGGCGCTTACAGACGCTCAAAACATCCAAGACTCAGACATTGAGCAAGTTGTCAAAGCCTTCCCCAAACTAAAGACATTGTGCATTGAAGGCGCAGTCATGCTGACACACCTTTCGCTCTTCTATGCGGTTTCCAACTGCAAGGATTTGTTGGAATTGGATATCCGATGTACGTGTCGTGCCTTGGACAATCCACGGGGTGCTATGTCAGCTCAATTTGATTCACCCTCACCCCACATCGCCATCAGCCTTCAGAGACTCGTCCTAGAGAACGTCCTTTATGATGACTCCGTTGTTCAATATCTGGCAAATAGTCTCGTCAAGCTTAAACTCATCGGATTGAAGAACTGTCCAAACATGACTAATCGAACTCTTGAAGCTCTTATCACGTCATGCAGCAAGCTCCAGGCTTTTTATATCAGGGACTGTCCAAAAGTTGGCTTGGAGGTATTCACAGAATTGAAGGAAGTGACACCAGCGACGTCTGCCAGTTTGACAACATTTGACATTGCCCATTCAGGCCCCACCACACCAGCATCGGTTTACAACCTGTGTGTATCAAGCCCAAAGCTCCATACACTCTCAATTGAAGGATATATGAACATCAATGACTCTGTAGTCGGAACATTCAATACTGTCAACCCGCTCGGTCGTTCTAAAAACACTGATCTAGTCATTTTGGATCAAAAGTCTATTGATGCTCTTGTCAACACTGATTACCCTGATCTCTTGTACATCGGGGAAAGCCGCACCCTATCCGGATACCAAATATCCTTACTGGCCAATCGCCTGGAAATGAGTTATAATGATTTAATTGGCATTATAGATGATGTTGCAGAGGTAAAGGCCCCACAAATGTGGTATATACAATTGAACTAACTTGATAAAATAATAGGAGGAGAGCAACCTATTGAACGGTCGTGGTAGTGTGCAATCGAATAGCAGAGGAAGCATACAGTCCAGTGGCAGACTTAGCGTACAGCAGACCCTCATGAACACGCAACCTATCAATCGCATGAACGGAATGTCTCCAAGATCCTCTATTGATATGAAGGGAAAAAAGGGTGTGGACAGAATGGCTGCATTAAAAGGAGAGGTCGCTCGTCCAGATACCCCCTCATTATGGTCGAATGACTATATGAAAAACGGCCAAGGTTTTCTTGAACATGCTCAGGAGGAAAGCTACAATAATGTCTTTCATGGTTCTTCGGTTGGCAATGGTGCGACACTCTTGGGTGATGACACTAATACCGATTATAAAGAGAGTGAGTCTGAAAATGATCATGGCAATGACTCTGATGGCAGTGATGATGACTCGTACAATGATGGTTATAACAATGATGGCGATGATGATGATGAAAGACAGGATGAAGAGGACGAGGAAGAAGAAGAAGAAGAAGAGGATGAAGAGGTGGAAGAGGATGCAAGGGACAACTTTTATGATAATATGGATGCACCTCAAAAGAGAGCCTCATTAAATCAAAACGATACCAATGGAAACAACATTCAAGATTGGGGTGCTTTAACAGGAGAGAACGGCTTTTCTAATATGGCTCTTGGTGGATGGGGTGGAGACAGTGCGTTTCATCATTCGCCCAAAGCTACTCAAAACGAAACACCAGATGGTTTGACCACCCAAAGAAAGTCTCAACTGGATGAGTCTTACCCTGACCAGTCAAATACAGATTATATACAAGAATGGAGGCAGAAGTCTACAAATGGTGTTCCCGAGAAGAAGCACTCTCTTACCCAAAACAGAGCCCAACAAAATGTAACAGATAATGATGCGGATGGCTGGGGAGAGGTCAATAAGTTTGTTCCATGGCATGATATACGCAGACAAGGCTACAATGCAGATCTTATCGAGCAGCAAAAGAAGACGCAGTTCTGGCAAGCAGGTGAACAAAAAGGCCACCAAAAATGGAATGCTCTTCCAACTGGTGAAGAAATAGAGGCTAGACAGCTAGAGCATGAAGCCCTTGGATCTGAACCTCAGGAAAAGAACCCTGTAAACTTCACCTCACTCATCTCTCAGAACCCTACAAATAGAAAGAGATCAGATTCTTGTGTTAGCTCGCAAGGTAGTGTAAATCTCGATGAAGGGGCAGATATAATTCTAAAAACAAGCATAGAGGGACCTTTACCTCATAGTAGTTCATCCCGAAAGCCTGAGCAACCTAAAGCTAAGCACTCAACTCAAGACTGGAACACATTGAAAGAGCCAGTGGAACGAGAAGAAACTGCGACGGATGGATGGTCAAATATGGCAAAAAACTCAAAGAGTCGATTTTCACGTACTCAACGAGGCAATGGCACCAACACTAGGAAAACTATCCCACCCAATCAGATGGCCGGGAATTGGGGGAGCTTTCAGCAAATGAATCTACCCAATAATACAAATGGTACCAATTCAGGAAATCAAATCGAGTATGCAAATACAATAGCCCTTACACCGGTACGCTCTTCTTCGTCTTTACAAAGGACGCCGTCTCCCCGAAACGGCTACACACCTGAGCCTTTGATCCAAGCACAAGGTCCGGTGAGTCTGACACCAGAGCCAGTTGCCCAGGATCTCTTGATTGATACCAATGATGAGCCAAGATATACTCAGCCATTAAAACCTACACCTTTCAACACTGATTTATGGAATAATAGCAACAATAATCATAACAGTTCTCTAAACGATGATCTGGCATCTCTGAATATGCAGACGAAAAGCCTAGTAAAAGATGTGGAGATTGATTATTTTAATTGGTCAGTCAGCAACAGTGAAAAAGCTCCAGAAAAGCCATTCTTTACAGAACCCATCGCTGGAACGGGCCATGATACTCCGGACATTGAGGTCGATAATTTCGATAAGCTCATTCCAGAAGCGGTTCAAACCAGCAACCAGAAGAAGGGAGAAAATGGCTACTTGGATGATATCAGTCTGCTCATGAGTCCATCACCAGAAAAACTACTGGCCGCTCCATTACTGTCTGACAAGCCTACTCAAGTTGAAAATACCCAGTCTGAATTACTTGCATCAACTAGCGCCTTGCCATCCTTAGACGGAACCACTGATGTGTCCTCTATTGCAAGCTCACCAACCCCTGATAATGAGATCTTCTCGACAGTAATATCGATTGAGACAAAGAAATATGGAGTCCAGAAGATCTCACTAGATGAGGTAAGCAATAACATAGTCTTGGAACAAGTGTAAAATGAATACCAATAATACGCTATGATTAGAAATCTGATATCCGGGCTGTTGTGCAAGATTTCTGCAGAGAGTACGAGATGGAGGAGCTTGTAGATAGAATATATCTTTATGTCAATAACAGCTATACGAAGAAGAGAACCAAGAGGCTCTTTAAAAAGGGCAAAAAGAAGGCAACCGGTTCATCTACACCCAACAACGCTTAAAACAAAACAGTGGCTTATCAACTCCGTGTAAATAAATAAAAAATGTTGGCGTGTTTTAGTTTTTTTCTGTTTTTTTTGTGAATTTCGCGTGTTTTTGACTGATGGACCATTTAACCGAAAAGAAGCTGCGACCTCTTTATGGTATTGTCGAGTCCACTGTTTTAATAACGAAGTTACTTACTTGGAGCCATTTAATGTATAGATGCCATTGACGAAGGACAGAGTAAAGCTGCCCTTAACCAGTGTGCCAAGTTTTTAAAGAAAAACCCTGACTGGCCCTTGGTCAAGGTAAGGTTTTGTTCGTGTCTAGTGTTCTATTTCAGAAATTGATGGCTTTGTCTTTATCAGGCGCTGAAGGCTTTGGTTTTATGTCGTACTGGAAAGGAGGACGAGGCAGTTAAATTATGCGAACAAGTCAAAAAGACAATTCCAACTGATGAACCCACTTTACAAGCATTGACCATGACACTCAAGGAGCTCGGAAGACGTAAGTAAGCTATTTCAATGACCACAAAGCAGCAAAGTAAACATTATTGAAATAGATTCTTCTATTGCCGAGCTTTATGAAAATGCCGCCAATCTTCAGCCAAAGAACGAGGAATTCGGTGTGCATTGGTTTATGGCCATGGTTCGCAACAACGACTTTAAGGGTCAACAGTCAGCCGCCGTCAAATTGCAGCGTCTCTTCAAGCAAAACAAATACTTGTTTTGGGCAATCATGTCACTTGCGCTTCAGGGCCAAAATGGTAACCAACTTTCTTACACCTTGGCTGAACGTATGATGGCTAAAGCACTGGATGAAAAGAGATTGGAAGAAGTGGAGCACTTGAGACTGTATCTGTTGATTCTTTTGGATCAGAACAAGAGCGAACAAGCCTTGGACCTTTTGCTAAACAGTTCTTTGGGCGAAAAGGCGCTTCGTGATCCTGAAGTTCGTCAAATCAAATCAGAATTATTGCGCGAAAACAAACGATGGACAGAGGCTATCGCAGATAGCCAGGAAGCTCTGGAAAAGGAAAACGCCGATGATTGGTTTCATTGGTTGGCTTATTTCGATACAATGGATGCTCTCGTGCAACAGGGTGATAGCGCAATCATTGACAAGGCAGAGGCTTTAATTCAATCGTTGAAGAAAGCCACCTTGGAAAGTAAGCAGATGAAGCGTGGTCCATTTTTGGCACAGTTGGAATTCGATTACAGACTTTCGAAGATTGGAAAGAAAGGTAAATATCCAAATAAAAAATACGTAACAGCAGTATTGGTTAACCAGGATATTTATACTTTCCAGACGAAAAAACTGTTTTGGAACACATCATTTCGTATTTCGCTCAATTTGGATCAAAGAGTTGCTGTTTTGAAGATCTTCTGACTTACATTAGATTCTTGACTGAAGATAGCTCCAAAGCAATTGCTTTTGTTGATTCACTTAAAAACTCAATCCAGGGAGCCGAGGACAAGTCTGCTAAAATCAAGAACATTTATAAAAATGTAAATATCAGAAAGATTGAATGGTTCTTGAATCTTCATGCAGTTTCAGACAAAAGCATCGATACAGTAAACGAACTTTGGACGCAGTATCAAGAAGCGCTTCCCTTTGGTGAAGATTTAGAGACAACCGAAATGCAATACGGCGACGAATTTGTTATATTGGCCAGTCATTTGTTATTAGATTTGTACATTCAACACAAAGACACAAGCTATCTTATTCAAGCCGTGACACTTTTAGAAATGGCATTAGAGAAGAGTGTCTATAATTTCCAAATTAAGCTTATTTTGGTTCGTTTGTATACGTTGCTTGGTGTTTATCTAAGACCTTTGGAAATTTATAGAACAATGGAAATCAAACAGATCCAATTTGACACCATGGTGTAAGTCTTTTTGAAAAACAGAAATGTGATGTCTGTGGCTAAATCTTATTTTTATCTGGATAGCCATTACTTTTCAGATCGCTTTGCTTCACTTGGTTGCGGCAGTGATCTCAAAACAGTTCTTCATGAGGCTCTTTCTATCTATAAGAGTAACGGTGTCGAGGTACTTTAATATTTTTGTATTTTATCGATTAACCATTAAATTTCAACCAAATCTCCCTGTACGTATATTTAGACACCTGAAATGCTTGTCAAGGCATATCAGTATGGAACGTACTCCAAGGTAAGGAAATAAAGAGAGAGAGAGTGAAAGAGAGGCTGCCAAGGCTTATTTTTCTTACTATGGTTTCTTTAGATTCAAGAATTCATCGAATTCCGCCGTCGACTTGACACATCTCTTCAGCAAACTATAAGCAAAATTGAACTGATGCGTCTCGAAACAGTCCATTCCTCTTTCCAGGCAAAGATTGCTGTTCAATTTTTCCAGGAGCACGACATGATGGATATTAAATACGATGATACGTATATTGAAGCCTGTTCTGACAACCGTGATTTTAAGGTTCTTTTGAATTATAACGGTGCCGATAAACCACGCGTCGAAGAGATTTCCAAAGCTGCTCAAAGTACCAATGCTGGCTGGGCCCAAATTTTCTCCTACATCCTTAATATTCTTAGCGTCGTTTGTGAAACCAAGCAAACTAGAGATTTAGATGCTATCGCTTCACAGTTCAAACAAGTATTGGAAAAGCAAAAGGAGAGTGTTACTCAGGATGAGTATAATCTTGCCCTTTATGTCTCTCATTTAACAAATGCTTTGATTGCTATCAAAGCTTCACCTAAAGATCCTAAAGATGCCACTTCCATGTTAAATGATGCAAATGCTGTTTTAAAGGATAACTGTAAGTGCCATTTCTATATATGTAAAGTGCATTCTTGTTCTTCTAACCATGTTTTATTTTAAATAGTTTGCTCATTTGATGATTTTAGCGGCAAAACTACTTCTTGGAATAACTTTCATCGCTTGTCTATAGCGTTAGAGGTAATGGTTCATTGGAGATAGCAAAGCACTGAATGAAATATATTAACAAGTTAACACTTTACAGATTTTCAATTATGGCTCTGTTCTTATTGAAATTATGTATCGTCTTTTGGGTTTGAATAGCAAAGATGCCAAGAAGAAGGCTGCTGAAAAAGCAAAAACTGATCCTTTCGTAAGCATATACTTTTTGTCATTTTTTTTTACCAACCTACTAATTTTATTTATTTAAAACCATAGTTTGATAGCTTCGTTCAACTTCAAGCTACTGCCAAGACTTCACTACAAGCTATCCAAACTGTATCCCGTAACGGAAAAGGTCTTTTCCGTCTTCAGTTGCAAAAGAAGCTTGCAAAGGAGGTGTTGGATTCAGAGCATATAACTTTGTGTTTTAAAGATAAAGAAGCACAGACAAAGTTGACTAATCAAGTCAAGATTATCGTTGGTAGTTGGGCTAGATCAGTCACAGAGTTGTCTGAAGGGATTGATAGACGTGTTCAAAAATTGTAATTCTAATAAAAATAAAAAGTATCTTCTTTAAAGATGAACATGGGACTTTTTTTGTTTGTAATACGGGCTGAAATCCGCCAGAAGTCCGAAGGCTCGGTGAGAGGCGGCGGCAACGGCCCCAAGACTTTAACTTTATGTGGGGGTGTGACAACAGATAAAACGTTTTCTTTTCTATTTGGTTTCTCCACACAAACCTTCATCTTTGAACTTTATCTTATCGATGTGCATATACCAAGATAAACTCGGTCTCTTTTAGATCTTTACCATCTTTGAATGAAATCTATATGTATATATATGAATTTCGGGTTCTGTATAAAAAAAAAACAGTTACAGAGGTATCATATTTTTTTTTCTATTCCCTCTCTTTGCAGTTAAGTGTTTGAGTAGCTTAATTCTTACTTATTTTTTATAGTGTCACATAATAAAGAGTGATAGTATACTATTCCGCGCAGAGTATTGAACTATTTTTGAACAACCCATGGTTCCACCCTTTTTTTTCCAGGATTCTCATTTAGCGTTACAAGAAAAAGGAAATGTCAATCTGCACTTCCCTTTTCAGCATAACAAATAAAAACCTTCATTTCACCAATAAAAAAAGAAAGGAAATAGGCTTTTAAACCTATTTAATTTTCAACACACATATCATTGGGTGCTTTTAGACTAAATATATATTGCTAAAAATAATAGTTCATTCTCATGCATTTGAGAAAATTGATCATGTATTATTTTTATGAATTCTACAAATTTGAAGCTTGATTACTCATCTTACAGATATTGTCCAAGAATCATATATGTACACATATTTACTCCATAATAGGATAGAGCACTTACGATACAGTTTGGTAATACCCAAATTCATATATATATATATATATATTATATCTGAGCATGTGATTAATGTCACTCTCGAATATTTCCAAAAATAAATAGGTATACTCTAAGACTATCTAGTACATTAGAGACATATTAGTAGGTTATACTTAGTATATTATAAGCAAATATGGCTATGTTTTCGAGTCTATTTCTGGTGAGATATGGGATGAATAGTATTAAAAATATTGCTAATTAATGTTCGCTTTCTAAATTTTATGTTTTTTTTGCTAGTCCATTCTCTCCCAGGTTCAACAAAAAGACATGGCCAAGCCAGCGATTGGATGTGTAACAAAAAAATAAAGTGGGAACATAAATTTAAGTACACCTTTTACGTTTAGTTGAAATAACAAGAATTCAAAGTAAGAAAAAAAAAGACTTGAGAGTATGTTACAGATATGTATTTATTTATTATGAATTAGAAAATAAAGTAATGGTAGAAATAAAAAAAGGTATATACAATTTAAATATTTTGAGAGGAACAAAATTTATAACGCCTTAGTTGGGACAGTAAGCAGTGGATTCGGCTGCAGGACCAGGATGAATAAAGGTGTTGATGTTGACATATAAGGTATAAACCATAATACCAAAACCAAATACAACCAAAAAGATATTTACAAGTTTATCCTTAAGTGTCTTTGAAACCTTGTAATGGAATAAACCTGGGAATACGAAACACAATGGTACACATGCAATGGATCCGACCAATGACACAAACTTATCAAGGTTATCACCACCAATAGCATAAGCAATAACTGCACAGAGAACAGACAAGATGATTCTGTAAACATTCTTGGACCACTTGACACGAATGCTATCTCTTCCAGATCCAAATTTACCGAAAATACCGTTTTCAATAATCTTCAAAGCAGGGAAAAGTACAAGAGGAGCAGTTAAACAGATGGCCAAAGCATAAAGCAACTGAACACTGATGGTAAGGTTGCTATCAGAAGGGAAGTTGTAGATAACAGCAGCTTGAATGTTAGAACCGTAGGCCAAATAGGAGAGAGTACCGACCAAAATAAGAGCAGTGGTTACAGTGACCATACCAGTAATCATGACAAGGGGGAACTTTTCAGGCTTTTCCATAGACTCAACAATAGGAATAACCAAACCAATACCTTCGAAAGAGAATGTAGCTGTACCAATCATCAGACCAAAGCTGTTAGGATTAACTAATCCAATATTAGGACCAACACCGACGTTTTTTAACTCTGTAGCAGTGAAGTAAATGATACAGATGATACCAAACAAAATAAAGAGATCGGCCAAGATGGCAGCAAGAGACAATTTCGCAATGTGTCTAACGAGTGCAAAAGGGATAACAATAAGCAAGGGGAACCAGATATAGTGGGCATCAGGAATAACAGATGTACATTTGGATAAAATATTGGATACGTTAGAAAGATTACCAGCAATGAAAATAAAATATGAGCAGACGAAACCAATTTGGGAAACAACAATAAAGATAAGAACAGTGAAGCGGAGGAATTGACCGTATAAAATACCACCCATATCACCATAAGAGCCACCAACGATTCTCTGAGTTTTTACCAAATTTAAGAATGCTACACAGCAAATAAATGAAATAACAACCATCAATACAATTGAAAGGGCCAAACCACCGTTTTCAAAACTAAACAAACCGGGAGTGAAATATTAGTTTAAAGTCTACACTTCTTTTAGAAAACCAATATACTTACGCTTTAGGTAAAAACAATACACCAGTACCAATGAACGCCTTTAAAAACATAAACATAGCTTTACCCACAGATGCCTTGGCCACTCCTTCTTCTACGTCCTCGACCATTTCATCACCAATTGTTGACTCTTCATGTTTAATATCTTCAGTCTTATTTGCTCCCATACTCTTTCTCTTTTCATCATTATATAGTGATCCAACACGAGATGTTGAGCGAGAGTGGCTACGACTTTCACCATAACGTTCACCAGCAAAGTTGCTATAGAGAGAAGCTGAAGAGAGAGTTCTAGACATTGTTTCACGCTTGGCAACAGCCTTTGCAAAAGAAGTAGTTCTGCTGTTAATCTTGGGTCTTTCAGGGATAGCAAAAGAAGTAGTTCTACTGTTAATCTTGGGTCTGGCGGCACCAGTGTTTACATTTCCTGTGGAGTAACCTCTAGAGTTTGCATTGTAATTTGGGCGCATGTGTTCGGCTACATCAGGTGCAAAGTGGACCGGACTCTTTGCTCCCTCATTGGGAGTTAACTCGGAATCGGTTTTGGGATGTTCATAGGACTTGCTGCGTATTTGAGAAAGATCAGCAGTACCTCTTAAATTTGAATCAGACATTTTATTAAAAAATTAGATTTTTGAAATACAAAAGATTAGAAGTTCAGTTATGATGAAGAAGCTCATTAAAAAAATATGAGGCATTATATATACCTAATGGCATCGGGGTTTAGACATCCAATGCAACATCACACTGTGAAACTTGATCAATGGGCCGGTAACGACGTCATTGTCCTACCCAATAAATTTATTTCATTGTTTATGGAAGCTGCTCCACCTTGGATTTTCTTTAACAAGCCAGAAAAAAAATATTTATATGGAAATAAAGTGTCAAGTAAATGCCACAAATGCCAGTAATTTTATCAAATTAGTTAAACTGTGTAAACCCTTTAATTGTTTATATATACTCAAATTAGATGAAATATTCCATGAATGTATATATATATATATATACATATATGAATACTAAAAAGTGTTTTTAAATCATGACAGATGAAGGTTCTGAAATGACTCTTGCTTCCCACAGTTACGTTACCTTTTTCTTTGTACCTCATAATCACTTTGCATTTTACTGAGATCTCTTTCAGACATTGCTGATTTTTAAATTCAAGATATATAAAATGAGTTTTAAATCACAAGTTATAAACCACTCATGTCTCTATGATTATTATGTATTTGTTAGCGTACTAACCAATTTATTTTTGCTTTTCACAATTCGGAGTATTCGGGATTAAAGTAAACGGAGTTACTGTACTTTGAACATTTATAGGAGGGATCGCTAATAATTTATACCCAGTTCAGGACTTGACGCCAGCATGATGTCATGTAACTGTTGAGCGCTTTCGTCGTGGTACAAATGATTTCTGTATAAGGTTCTTACATTTTGTTGATGTGGTGTTGCTGTGAAAAACTTTATAAAAGTCTAATTTACATAAGGGGTATATAGATGGTATCTTTCATCACGTCAAATGCATAAAGATTTCAACTACTTTATGCGTATTTCAAGTAAAAGTGGTTTCTGTTTTCTGCTTTGTTTTTTGATCTGTCATTGGTGGTCCTGGAGTACCTACATTTTTTGCAGTTTCACTTCCATAAGCGGTTGTTCAATGTTAACACCACCTGTACGGAATCACTTTACATGTATGGCAAAAACAGAAGAAATAAATTTGTTCCTTTTAACTTTTATTCACATTCATCGCAAGTATGATTACATATAGTAGTCAGATTAAGGGGTATTTTTCTCCTTCTCTTTTGTTTTATTTAGTATATAATAAATGGCCGACAATTGGTTAACTGTTTCTTGAAATCAAAAATAGACGACGTAAAGTGCTTATTTTATTTAGGTTAACTTTAAATAGCGTCTATAAAAACTTATATATATGCTTTGTAGCAGTTTAAGAATTTAGATTATGATACCATAATTAATGATCATGACCTTGTTAATGTACCTTGGCGTTTTGTTTTGTTTTTTGTTGATGGTCTATGCACTTGGGATGTCCGTGATATTGTTACTTATCACACCTATCAGCACCTATCAGCAGTCAGTTTAAACATCCATATTTATCCATTTCTTTATCAGGTTTATTTATAAAGTAGATATCTGTCTGTGCTCGCTATTGAAGCAAGACCTTACTTTTTGTATAGTTTTTTTTGTAAAACAAATAAAGAATTAACCAAAAACGGAACAAAAAGGATGCCCAATTGGTTGAAAAGTATATTGTCTATTTTTTTTTTGGGTGTGGTTACAAAGAACTTTCCACCAAAAGCGTACTAGTACACATTTGTCTTGGGTGTGTTCCAATAATCACGATATTAAATCCCACTTATCGTGTTATATTAAAAAGAAAATAGGATATTTTTATAGAAGAAATCAAACATCATGGAATAGAAGTCTGCGGGTCTATACTATGCCTTTATACAGTTATCATAATGCTGTATTCAATCAGTTTTATCAATTGCTATTGTTGGGTTATGCATAAAAGAGACATTTCTATCTTTTGTATGTCCTACGTTTTAACGTCAAGGTATTTCAAAATAAATGTTTGAGCAGGCAGGTTGTCAAATTCAAACGTTTTGGCGGTCCCGGGTTGACTCATTTAATTGTATTGTATCGAATCATATCAATATACTATTAACGTTTATTTAAGTAATACACACTATTACCATTTTATAGTAAAGAATTCCCAGATAAATTCAAGCATTTTGCTTTCACCATTATATATATTTAAAAAACCCTGATCTGAGTAGATCTAAAAAAAAAAGGGGGGGGGTATTTTGATGTTATCTACTCAATGAATGGATGCGGTTACCATCTATTTGAGTTCCAATTAATTAATATTTCTTTTGCCAACAGCGGTTTTTACATTCAAATGCCTGTGTTCTGGATTACAAAGACTTTCTCGATCTGGGAGTTTTTGAACTCCTCTGAGTTTAGATGATTCGTTTCATCGCGCTCTAGAAAATCTTGTTTACTTTTCGGGCGGCTATTACAAATATTGTTATTAACATGAGGTGAGGTAAATCTGTTCTATGAATTGGTATACCGAGTTGAAATTAAATAATATAAGCCCTTGTAAAGGTATATATGGGAAAACTATAAAATACACAATTTATAGATATATATTAAGTATTAATATAGGTGAAAAAGAGAGGGAGGAAGTTACAGAAGGTATAGAATTTGTCGAAGAATTAGTGCCACAAATGCTGATTTCTAGGAATTGTGTAAGTGGGGTTTACTCACGAAACGGTCTTGAAGTCTAAACAATAAGAAAAAACATTGAATTTCTTTTCTTTTCTTTTCTTTTTTCTTTTTTTTTCTAAAACGAAGATATTAAAAGTAGAATACTTGTATTATTGATAATAAAAGTAATGGATAGCAACAGTGTACAGATAGAAAAGAAAAAACTTTTTTTTCAGATTATTGTAGAATGATCATTTTGAATTAAGCGAATTCTACAGACTTATTCAAAAATGGAACATTATTATGAACGCTTTTATTGGATTGATTTCATCTTCATCGTAGGTAATAACAGTGGCATAGGAGTATACTCAAAAAGTTTCGTATGTTATTTATTTTCTACCCTTCAATTAAAAATGCTTAAAATTAAACAAAATACATTGTAACAAATTCGAGAAGTGATATAGTCCGCCTATGCTCGTTATATGTATATAAATGCATCCACCTTTGGATTTATGTAAACATAGACACATGAAACTTTCTTTACGTTATTAATATCACACATACGCCAATGAGATTGCTGACTTGGAACCAGCACTTGGGTAGTGGTAGTCGCACCAGCTGGTCATGAAATGATATTATTCCAAGTGAAATGCTTCAACAATCAACAAAAAAAAGATAAATATATGTGAGTTTTAATAATGATCTAATAATATTAAAATAATTTATTTTTTTTCTTTCATATTTCAAGTCAGAATAATAAAAATACACAGTATGAATAAAAGATATATAGCAATGTTGTTTAAACGTTTAATTTTTGATTTTCTTTGCTTCAGTAGTATATTCATCGACCAATGAACTGTAGTATTTAATCGCCTTTTCAATAATCTTCTTTTCACCAATGCGGCAGGTGAGAGCAAAGTATGTTCTCTTGTTGCTAGCTG
The DNA here is from genome assembly GCA_024139415.1 of Backusella tarrabulga. Taxonomy (NCBI): domain Eukaryota; kingdom Fungi; phylum Mucoromycota; class Mucoromycetes; order Mucorales; family Backusellaceae; genus Backusella; species Backusella tarrabulga. Next base: position 30,242 of record VCJJ01001743.1, read on the forward strand.
CCTTTTCACGTTCCTCAACTTCTTTATCAATAGGTTTCCATTCGCCATCTTCTTCGAGGTACGCTAAACGTCTAAACTCGCAAAGTGCACGAGAGACCTGGTAGATGTTGAGTTTAACGAAAACCATTTCCTTGGTCTTGTTTTCGCCTTGGCTTTTTGCAATTTCTTCAAAGTAGCTTAATGCATTTTCGATATCTTGTGTAAACTTTTCAAATTTATCTTTGGGAACAAACATAATGTGGAGTAAGCACATCAACTTGTCTTCAAAGAGGCCTTCTGAGTTGACAAAATAAGGGCGGGAGCTGACTTCATCATCATCTTCACCACAACAGGCGCCATCTTCATCATGTTCATGATCGTGTTCTTCTTCATCAGCATGACCGTGATGGTCATGACCATCCTCGGATCCACAGCAGCTATCCTGGCAACCTTCATCATAGTCATCATGCATACCATCCAGTTCATCGTCATCTTCAGTAGGGCAGAGAGTCTGTTCGTTTTTTAAGAAGAATTCCCATCTAGGCTTGGTTTGTTCAAGAGCCAACTTTTCAAGTGCCTTGGGGTCTAAATCAGGACTATCTGCCTTTAAAATCTCGGCAGTGATCGCCAAGCAGCAATCGACCACGGAATCTTCGGTGATGGTAATATAATCGTTCTTGTTGTTATCATGGCAGAATCCATATTTACTAAGCAATGTACCATTGGGAAGATCACCGTATGTGTTGAATATTTCCTCTCCCTTCTTTACATTACGACCCAGAACCATATCACAAGTGTCCTTGGGCTCCTCTTCCTCTTCAGCATCCCAGAAATCAATACCAGCTATTTCCAATGCTTCCAAGTCTGGTAATTCGGTTTCCAACTCCTCTTCATCGTCCCATTCTTCATCATCTCCATCATCATCTCCATCAACTTCCTCGTCATCTTCCATCTTTTGAGCGAGTTCGTCCTGTTCAAGAGCCTCGAGGTAACGATGTTCACAGTAATCAGCAGCACCGCATGCATCACAGACATCATATTCTGTTTGGAAATGGACTTGCTCATCTTCGGTTCTGTGGTTGAAAATATCAGCAAAAGGAACCAAGGCATTCTCATGGAATGAATCGACTTCAAATGCACGTGATGAGATAACAGTAGAGATCTTGATGAATCTCTCGAACGAATAAGGATCTTCTCTCTCCATGTTGCGTACAAAGATATAAGGATGGTCTTCAATGATAGGCTCGATGATTTCTTCGTAATCGTCAATAAGGTCATTCTGAAGGTCAAGAAATAAGAATCAGTCAAAAGAAACCAAGCATTTATATTCTATAAATATATATGTACCATCTCATTACGGGTAGTCTTATCTACTTCGGTGCCTGCCAACAAATCCTTCTCTTCATCCTCCCAAAAGAGAGGAAGGTCTTCACCTTCCTCGGGGAGAGTTTGTAAATAAGGATACCAGGGAGAATCCTCGCCAATAGCAAGTTCGTATAATACAGCCAAGGCAAGAGCACAGCCACCTTCAACTTGTTCTTCGTCCAGAATGTTTGCAATACCAGTGGTTTGTGTTGACAAGACGCACTCCTTTGGGATCTTGACAAGCGTCTTTTCCTTTTTCAAGTTCTTGGAGGCAAACACACCAAAACCATTTTCGGTTTCTTTGATCTCCAAAGATTCCTTGTCCCATTCAAATTTGTTTTCCTCGAACCATTTCAAGAGAAGATCTAATTTGCTTCCTGCCATTTTGTCTTTTTTTTTTTTTCGAAAAAGTTGATCAAGTTGTCGAAAAATATGAAAAACTTTAAAAAAAAAGTGTAAAATTTTTTTAAAAGGCAGTTTCAGCACCAATCAGTGGACCCTTTTTTTTTTCTGGTTGAGACAGTCTTTCCATATTTGATCATTTCTTCAGAAAGAAAGAAGCTCAACAAGTTTTATCACATAAAAATAAATACAAAATACTTGTATATAGTTGTTATGATGGAAGTGTATTAATACATCGTTGCCTTGAGTATTAGTGTCATTAAAAAAAAAGTTGAATGAACTCTCTTTGAGAATATTGTGATTTGTGATTTGTGATTTGAAACAGAAATGAAAAGCTTGGAACTTTTCTGATATCATCTATTAAATGGTTCTCAGCTACATTTATCAACACAATCTCAACCAAAATAAAAGATCTCATTGGACGAGCCCTGACGATAGAACAGTGGCGTCAGACAGAGGTTTTGTTTGTTTGGGGTTTAGTTTGTTAAAAAAAATGTTTATCTAAGACATAGTGGCTGTCAAACTTTCTATGCCATCTCCCACTCGTTTTTTTTTCACTTTGAAAAACATTTGTAAGAATGGGGTTTTTTTTAGATATTTATTATTGAAAAGTATATCGTTCAAGTCTAAAAACAATAAAAAAGTAAATGATGTCTTTTACAAGTGCCATCATCTTGTATTGTACAAGATATCAACCAATAAAACTCGATAGCAAAAAGTAGATTTCGGTTTCAATTGCGTCAGATATAGTTTAGATTTTCGAAACATCGGATTTAAGCATGCGTTCATTTATACAAGTTAAAATATTGTTTTGTAAATAATAATTAGGGTTGATTTAGACGTAAGGAATATGAAGAATGAAGAAAGGGTTGAATGTCTTTGTTTTTTGTTTAGCTTTAGGCTTGAGTAGGAGGTCCGTTTTTGCCTATTACAGGTGTGTTAGTCTGTGACTTGGATTGATTATCAGGGTTAAGAGCCACAGCTAGATATTGACCATCTGCTTGTTGCTGATATATAATGTTACCTTGTTGACTTTGACCATTACCATTGACCGGGGCAGTGACATACTGGGTTTTCTTTTCAGGATCAAGGTTAGGGTTAATTCTCTTTATTCTTTTGCTGGCACAGTAAGCACTGCAGGCATAAATGGCGAAGGCGATCAAAAGAGAGACAACGGTACCGATGGAGACCCAAAGTAAATTTCCAGCATGGGCATCCCAGGAATTATCTGCAGATGTTAATGTCTTGATACCACCTAGAACCATTGCCAATGCAAAGATAAGAGCTGCAAGCAAGATCAAGAAGTTGATAAGAACAGCTGTGGCCATGGTGAAATAGACTCTACGTTTCCTTGCGCAGCAGAAAGGAAGGGATAAAATCCAAATGAAAAGACTCATACCACAACCAACGAAGAAGAGAATAAACATAGCCAAGAAAAGGGCTTGAGTCATTTTGCTACTGGCTTTGTCGGGCAAAACTTGGGCGATGGCAGGTGCTTTTGCCCAGTTATAAGCGGGAACGACCTTGGAGCATTCGCTGATGACACCATTCGCATCACCTTGACAATAATTCCTGATTGATATACACATGTTGAGTTACAGTTCTCTCAAATAGTATATACATCTTTCCCACTCTTATTTTTTTAAAAAAAAAAA
>VCJJ01001743.1:34032-47701 GCA_024139415.1 Backusella tarrabulga
TAACCATCTTTAAGTATAAAGAAACATGCCTTTCACTCATTAAAATAAACCCTGCCTTAACCATGATTGGTATATAAATGATAAACACTATTTTTTTCCTTGCTTTTTTTTTTTCTTTTTTTTTCTTTTTTACCAGAATATACCATCACTTTTTTTAAAAGTCCATTCATATAATGAAAAAAAAAGAAAGAATTCAAGAGACAAGACCAAGACATTATTTAAACTTCTTTCGTGAGAAAATGCAAACATATCTGATGAACTAACCTTGAAATTTTTGATACCCTTGCTGGTTAGGTTCACCTTTCTATCAGGGATTGACTTGCTATTTGAAGGGTTTCTAGCTAACTACAGTTGTGCTTGTTTAATCATGATTCGAACATTATAAATTGTCTTGGATATATATTTAAATAAAGCATGTGCAATTTTATCATGTTTAAATATCTCTCAACTATATTTTATTTTAGGGTTGATGCGTCGTTTTTCTTTTTCATCTCCATCTTTATACATTATAAAATGTTTGACTTTACTACTCACTATATTAGAGAGAGAGACTTTGAGCGAACGTGTAGATGGAATTGATAGAAAATAATAATAATGAATAATTAAGAATCGCCTTGGTAAAGACAGAAAAAAGCGGTATCATTCATCTTACGATTTTCCACAGAAAGACATAGACTTCCATCCATTGAGTTTATCAGCAGTTTGGTTCCACAACCATTTCTCGTTGATTGAATTATTCATGATCCTTTTCTTTTAAAACGTTCTACTTTGTTTACACAGTCTTTCTTTTTATTATTACTCCATTTACTTTACTATTATGCTATTGCTTTAATATTGTTGTTGTTATTTAGAATGAATGAGCAGGCTACTTTCTTGCCTTTTAATTTGTGTATATGTTCTGGAACACAGCCAATTATATAAGATACAAAATTAATATCCAGCCATAAATGTCCGTTCAAGACGCGTTCTGATTTTTATGAATGAAGAGCAACTAAACAAGTGTTTTGTATACTTTGTTCCTTAAAGAACTTGGTTAAATAACAAGATAGATGAATAATAAAACGAATATCTGTTATATTTATAAAAAATTATGCATCTTCTTAATATCCTTGTACAACGTGTAACACGTCTGTTTGAAAGCTTCCGCCAGTCGCGTCCTACGCGAAAATAGGACGTTTAATTTTGCATGTCGTGTTTTTTTTGTCATAAAAAAAAATAAAAGCGTGGTTGGTTCGCGATATATAAAAGGCGAATGAAAAAAGTTTTTTTTCGCACTCTTTTCTCCTTCTCAACAACAAACAAAGCAGCAAGATGTATGTTATAAACAGAGGTAAGTGGTTTTTGTGTAACTATTTTATTGGTTTTTAGACTCATTTAAATCGATAGACGGAACCCAGGAAAAGGTTTTCTTTGATAAAATCAGTACTCGTATTTCTGACCTATGTAAGGGTCTCGATGAGAACTTTGTTGACCCAGCAAAGATCTCTCAAAAGGTGAGTAATTGTATGAATTAGAAATATAGCATATCTAAAAGAAGCAAACCTAGGTTGTGTCCGAGATGTATCCTGGTATCACAACATCACAGTTGGATAACTTGGCTGCTGAAATCGCAGTAGATATGACTGGCGTTCATCCCGACTATGCCATTCTTGCTGCCCGTATTTCTGTCTCAAACCTTCATAAAGAAACACATGACAAGTTCTCTGATGTCATTCGCCAATTGCACAACAATGTTCACCCAAAGACGGGCAGACCTAATCCTTTGGTGTCAAAGAAATTCCTGGATGTTGTCGAGAAGCATGCAGCCGCCATTGACGCTGCCATTGACTATCAGCATGACTATGACTTCAACTACTTTGGCTTCAAGACATTGGAACAAAACTATCTCATGAAGATCAATGGCAAGATTGTCGAGCGTCCGCAGCAAATGATGATGCGTGTTGCTCTTGCCATTCATGGCGAGGATCTCGAACTCGCTTTCAAGACCTATGATTATACCTCAAAGAAATTCTTTACTTTTGCTGCTACGACGCTTTTAAATGCTGGTACCGAGTGTAACCAACTCTCAAGTTTCTTTGAGGTTCAAATGAAAGAAGATAGGTAAATAGAGTCGATTAACGTCGAGTGTGTGTGTGTGTGTGTGTGTGTGTGCATGTGCGTGTGCTTGAAAATAACAAACTTTTTCGTAGTATTGAAGGTATTTATGATACAGTCGCCGCATGTGCTCGTATTGCAAAGTCATCTGGACTTGTCGGTATGAGTTTCCAAAAAATCCGTGCTTCCGGCTCATACATTGCTGGTACCAACGGTACCTCCAACGGTATTATTCCCATGCTTCGTGTGTTCAATGATGCTGCTCGTTATATCACACCTGGTGCTAAGAAGGTCAAGGGCACCTATACCGTTTATCTTGAGCCATGGCACGCTGATGTGTTTGAGTATATTGATCTCTCAAAGAATAGCGGTGAAGAGAATCTTCGTGCTCGTCATTTAATTTTAGGTTTATGGATTCCCGATCTCTTTATGAAACGTAAGTTCTCTCTCAATAGATGGATGTGCAAGTAATATTGATAATCATTGAAATAGGTGTTGAGGAGAATGGACAATGGTCATTGATGTGTCCTAATGAATGTCCCGGTCTTGATAAAACTTTTGGTAAAGAGTTTGAGGAGCTTTATATTAAATATGAAAAGGCTGGCAAGGCTAGAAAGACAGTGACTGCACAAAAGCTTTGGTTTAGTATTTTGGATGCACAGATGGAGAGCGGTATGCCTTTTATGTGTTATAAGGGTGAGTCCATATAAATATATTATATACGGAGTGGTCTCTAATACCCAGTGTGTAGATGCTGTCAATGAAAAGAGTAACCAAAAGAACTGTGGTGTTATTTCCGGTTCCAACAGTTATGCCGATACCATGATTTATGCTGATGACGAAGAGATTGGTAACTGCAACGTTGCCTCTATTGCACTCTCCAAGTGCGTTGACGCCGAAAGCCGCTCCTTTAACTTTGATACACTTCACAGCATCGTCAAATTGGTTGTTAAAAACCTTGATACCATGATTGATGTCAACACTTATACATTTGAAGAAGCCAAGCGCTGCGCCACAAGACACAGACCTCTTGCCTTGGGTGTCCAAGGCTTGGCCGATGTTTTCCTCATGATGCATCATCCCTTCGATTCTCCTGATGCCCGCCAGTTAAACAAGGACATCTTTGAGTCTATCTATTTTGCAGCTCTTGAAACCTCTTGTGAGTTGGCACAAAAGTCTGGTACTTATCCATCCTATGAGGGCTCGCCTATTAGCCAAGGTATCCTTCAGCATGATATGTGGGGTGTAGAAGGATCTGAGCGTCTCAACTGGATACAACTCCGTGCTGATATTAAGCAGCATGGTGTCCGTAACTCTGTTCTTGTTGCCCCCATGCCCACAACTGTCACAAGCCAGTTCCTCGGAAACAATGATGGTATTGAGCCTTACCAGAGCATGATCTTTACCCACCGTACCGGATCTGGCGAATGCAATGCTGTTAACCCTCACCTGCTCAAGAGTTTGATTGAACGTGGCATGTGGACTCCCGAGGTGATGAATATGCTCGTCAAGAACAGCGGTAGTGTCCAGAAGCTCCCCTTGATTTCCGATGACATTAAGAAATTGTTCAAGACTGTATGGGAAATTTCCCAACGTGTTGTTATTGACATGGCAGCTGACCGTGCCGCCTTTATCGATCAGTCTCAATCACTCAACCTCTTCTCTGCTGACCCCACCTACAGTAAACTGTCATCGATGCACTTTTATGCATGGAAGAAGGGCTTAAAGACCGGTATGCAGTATCTCAAGTCAAGTCCTATCGATGCCATGCGCTTACAAGTGGATGACGATAAGGAAGAAGAGGAGGTCGAGGTGGAAAAGACAGCTGAGCAATTGGCTGCTATTGCATGCTCACTTGAGAATCCTGAAGCTTGTGTTAGTTGCAGCGGTTAAACTCCTACTCTCTACTGTATCTTTTGCTCTCATTTTTTTTTCCGCGTTCATTTCTTCAATTAATTAATAAATAAATAAATAAATAACAACAGCAAGCATATGTTATTGATTTGATAAATCATGATTTTTTTTTTGTTTATTGATAACAAAGTGTGGGATGGATAGATGAATCAGCCCAATAAATATATACACATTACATTTAGCGAAGAGCAGGGCATTGCCTGGCTTCTTCACTATCTCTTTCAATGTTTCCATGGTCATCAATTTTCATGGGATGGCCAGTAGCTTGTTCATGGATCTTGCTGGCCTTTGTGGCAAATCTGATACGTTCGGTCTCGTTACTTGCCTATTTATATTAAGTTAATTAAAAGTGATATTCTTGTTATAAATAATAAAAAAAAGTACTTTACATGAGACGATTGATCAATGAAATGCTCGAGCTTTGTTTTGTGATTATCGTTACTAGTGTTACTTTCCATAATGTTTTGTTTTGTTGAATAAAATGGTGGCCTCTTGTCTCTTTTTATATTAAAATATGTTTTATTTATGTTTCATATTAAGAAAGTGTGAGAAAATTGATGCAAAACCTTTAGTATGAGAGTTTTTCTATGCGTCAACCATTCAAGCAGCAAAGCTAAATGACGATAGACTGAGATAATTTGTGTTTTTTTTAAAGATACATCAAGGGTTTTTAACCTTTTTTATATCAAAATAGGTAGCAGAAACGTGCTTTTAGTTTATGCTTGTATGGGTTGAATTAGCGTGGAATGATTTATTTTATAATATATTTTTACAGAAAATGAAATGCATTTTTTTTATTGGGTGGCAGAGGGAGTTGGTGTTTTAGCAAGTGGTATGTCTTCATCTTCTTTTTCACTCATGACAATATCATCCGATTCATTCTTTTGCTTTGCTGATGATGATTTTGGTGTCTTTGCATTGTAATCACTCAGTTCACCCAGCATATCAGGCGATAATCCGAATGCCTCGTCCATGTCCACCTGAGTTAGCTGTTTTAGTTTATCTGCCATCTTTAAAAACACTTCACCGCCACTTTTGACAACAACAGGTGGTCGATAATATTTCTTTCGGTATTCGTCTAATTGATCCAAACTGATGTCTGATCCGCCTGTCACAAGTACAACTACGTTGCTGGTGTGGTTAAGACTGGGTAGAATATCAAGGATAATCTGAGTGTAACAGAGCGATAAACCGGCACCCGAGGCTGCTTCCACCAGCACTTTATTATCGTCTATTGATTGAATTAGTACATGTATTTCATCCCTTTTATTCTTATCTTACCTGCAAATAGTCGCACAGCATCTGCAGCCATGGCATCACTCACTGCAAATGGAACCACAGGATGTGCTAGACTCAATTCTAACGACTTTGAGCTCACGGATTTGGCAGCCAGACTGGATGCAATGGTTGATATCTTTGGTAGAGACATAATCTTGCCAGCAACAACCGAGGCCTGGAATGCATTACTTCCATGTGTCTCGACTGCAATTACAGGCACTTCTTTCCAATCCACTTCCTGCAAGCCTTCAATCACCCCGTTTAGTAAACCGCCACCACCAACAGGGCAAATCACCACCGTGGGTGGGTTATCGGGCAGCTGTGATTTGAGCTCATGGATGATGCTTTTGTGTCCTTGCCAAATATCGGGGTGATCAGCAGATGGCACATAAATACTATATACAACAATTAAATGCCATGATCTCTCAGTATTACATCTGCTTTTTTTTTACCAATTGCGCTTGACGAGTTTCCTAGCATGTGATTCGGCAGATATCCAGTTATCACCATACAAGACCAATTGCGCACCTTCCAAGCGGATCGCATCACATATCGACTTTGGTGTTGTTTTTGGCACCACCGTAATTGCACTCACACTCAACTGACGCGCACTATAAGCCATCGCTAATATCGTGTTTATCCCGGAACCACACACTAGATGGATGCTGGTTCCTCGTTGAGCGACTGCTTTGTAACAAAAGTTACCAACCCCTCTAAGTTGAGAGATATTGATAAACAAAGGCTTGTTTTTCTTTATTCGTAAACAGGAACTCACCTTATTTTCACTGAACCGGAAGGCTGCAAGTTTTCCATTTTTAAATAAATGTTACTATAAGAGATAAAGAGAAAGGAAGAGAGGGGTTTCTTTTTTATTAAGGACCTCTGTTGTTACAATTGGGTAGAAAATAATAACTAAAGAAATATTTGTATAAAAAAAGGTCCTTCTCTTCTTTACCAATGTAGTTTCATGCTCAGCTTTGTTGAATGTACCAAAGGCGTAGGTACATGAAGCTTCTGCTGTTCCACATAGAAATGCTGTTCATCATCAGACGACTCTTCCATTTGACAAGTTGATATAAAGTATAAAAAGAGAGAGAAGGAAAGCTTTCAAAAAAAAAAGAAAAAAAAAGGACATCACGTGTTTTCCTAGAAAAAAGACGCGATTTAGCATCTCGCGTCTGTTTGGTGTCATTTTTTTTCCCTCTTTAGTGCTTTTCGTTAATAATGTCGTTTAAAAAGATTCTCAAAGACATTGGCTGTAACATTGATGCCAATGAAGAACGCATTAATCTGGGTATATTCTAGACAAGCTTCTCTTTATGAAAAACAGCAACTTATCCTTTTTTTTTCTCTAAAGACCAAAATCCAGTCTTATTTCACCGAGAACTCAAAGCAAAGATGATTCATGAGACTGTTGCCACTCAATTCTTTGAGAGTATGAAGGTTTATGTGGAAGGCACAACTCAGCTTAGAAAGTGCCTTTTACCAGTTCAGTTTGAAAGCCACTCTACTTCGACTTTTGGGTTTGTTGTGCCTTTTTTGGGGTTCTAAGCCATCCTTGTGTGTTAACATTGTTGATATAGTTTTTACTCAAGCTCAGAGACATTATTTCGAATGATATTGGACTTTGATGATATTCAACCACAAGTTATTGACTATCTATTGGAAAGAATACCAGAGTTTTATGATGATTTTGAGACAGAGTAAGATGTCAAATAGACTGCGGAGAGAGAGAGGGAGAGGGAGATGATGTCATTTCTAATGTTTATATAGTGAGTCAAACGCAACAGCTCGCTTAATTCTTCATCAATTACAGTTCTTGGAAAATGTTGTCAATCCAGAGGCATTAGCAGAAAAGCTATTGGAGGTCATTGAGTCTGTATCACGCTCTGCTCAGCCCGAGTTGATCGTATCCATTCCTTACATCATTTCTCATTCTGAATTCAATGTAAAAAAGATAGATAGAAATAGGCTCTAGTGCAGACAATCTAACCCATGTTTTATAATAATAGCTGGCAGTCGACTTTTTAAAGGATTTAATGAATGAACACAGCTCATTGATGCTTCCGATTTTAGATACTTTGCCTCGACTATCAAAGGATTCAAGCAGTGTGGTAAGCCTAGGATTGGATCGTAATAATGAAAAGGGAGTTTATCGATAAATGTGACATTAGGGTGATATACGCGATGTCGTGTTGGATAAGCTTTCAACTGCAGATTTGGAATCGTTACCATTGATGGTGAAATACATTCTCGAAACAGCGACGCCACAAACAGTTGAATTGATTATATTCAAAATGCGTGAAAGATTGGATTTTAGAGATTTGGAGGTGGCTCAGAGACAATTGTCTGATACAAATGTACCATTGGCACTCATTCTAGGTAAATACATCATCATTTAGTGATGAAGCCCTTGCTTATAAATGTTTAGAATCAATCAAGTATTGCTTGGTATCAAAGAATTTTATTGCGGATGCTTGGGTAAAGGCAATGGCTGCATTGGAAGATCAAGTATGTTTCTATTCTAGTGTTTCATTGATATACTATATTCATGTTATTTCTAATGATACAAAGGCTGAACACAAGGTGCTTGATATGATGGTCTGCTTCTTGTTATATTGGGCAAATCCATCCAATAAAAAGGTGGAAAAGTTGATTCGAAAAAAGATTACCGAAGGCTGTATTTCTGCTGATTTGGTTCAAGAGACTATTTTGAATCATGTAAAAAGTTTATCAAGGTAAGAGAGAGGGGGGTTAGTGAGGCTTACTATTGTCTATTGGCGGGTTAAAGTCGAATTATTATTAAATAAAAATATAAATGAATTGAAACAAAAGTTTGTGGAGTTCAATCTTGTCCTTGGCCCATATTTTATTACGCTCAACTGCTCGAAACCCAGCCATGGAAGTTTGGTGCAGCACTGTTTATATATGTTCATTTAAATCATGCAATTCACTTCAGAAAAGAGTAAATCACAAGAGTGAGATTTTTGGTGTATTAAGTTACTAAGTTTTTATTATAATAGGATATCATAGATTATCTCATTACACATATCGGAAGTCATGTCATATCCTTTTATTATTATATACCAAAGTTCTTATTTAAACAGTATCTAATGTATATATAAGCCTTAACCCCCTTTTTTACGCATCAGAAATGAATACGGCTTTAAAAGTACTTTTACAGTTGGCAAAAGAAGACGTTGCGAGTGTATCTGCCTTCAATTCATTCCTTAAAGATACATTATATCACATTGATGCATTGGACTCGAAACAAGTTGGATGGTTGTTTGATACTTTTAGTTTATTGGCTCTAACCGTAAAGTATCACCTCTGTAAATGTAAATATATGTATACGCTAAAAATTTAAAATATATTAGACGGGTAGACAGGATGATGGATCTTTAAGTTTATGGGACGAAATTCAAAATACGATTCGAAAACAGCTATCCAGTGTCTACAAGAAATACAAGACAGTTGGTGTCATTGCAACATTGTCAGCCGTTAAAGTGTTAGGTTCACGCGAGTTGTGTCGATCCGAAAGTATGATAGGATCCAGCAGTAGTAGTAGTAGTCAAAGAGGTTTATATTCATATATACATTTAAATTAACTCCATGTAAATAACGATATGTTTGATTTACCTAGTTGTAAGTCATTCACAATCAGTAAACAACCATCCTTTCCTTTCACAGACCATCAATTTGATGGAGAATGCTATCCGTAGTATTTCAGAATATCCCGTAAGCTATTCTTTATATATACACGATATGTGAATATATACTCAGTATTTCCAAAAAAAAACACATAGACTTGTGCTGCTTTATTATATGATGAATTAGCGCACATCCTTTCAGAGGGTATTCTAGATGATAGATTGTGCTCCTGGATCCAAGAAAATTTTACGAGTAGTTTTACTAACCGGTACTTGGCGGATGTAGATGATGTTGGGACTTATATTCAGCAAATGGAGGGTGAAAACTCAAATTTGAAACCTGCTATTCAGCTTAATTTGGACGGTGAAGTAAGTGTTACAAATCAAGAAAACAGACGCGTTTGCATAGAAAAACTAATGTATGTTTACAAGGAATCACCTGTTGCTCTTACATTTTACCAAATTATCTACGGCGTAGATCTTATATCAAAACGACAACTAATGGCTCCCATATGCTCTGTATTCAATTTACTGCAAACCTGTGAAAAAGTGTTAAATGAAGGAAATTTGGGCAATATCGATGCCCTGTTGGGTAGTGGTGTCGTCTTATTCTCGTTTGATGGACAGGAAGAATTGCCAGAAGATATGGGACAACAAGAGATGGAGGATGCCTGTGATATGTTGTTTTATTCAATCAATTGGTAGTATACATTTTTGTATATTTTCTCCATCTATATACTAAAATAGCTCTTATTTAGGTTAAGGGAGTTGATCAATGCATTTTCAACAGTAAAATTGGATTCAGATCTCGAGGCAAAGTTGCCACTTCGATTGAGGAATATTTTGGAATTGGAGGCCATGTTGGCCGAGTTTTTAAAACGTACCAAAAACTATGAACCACTTGAATTCCAATTATCCTCTGCGGTATTGTTGAAGGGTAGTCAGCATCCAACTACAGGTCAGAAATCCAATTTGTTTAAATCAATTGATGTAACTGGTCTCCGAGCTTATATGCGTGCGTTAAACGTAAGTTTTTTTTTAAAAAAAAAAACAATGATGGATATTCCCCATATTTACACGAATGTTTCTTCTTATTTAGATGGAAACCCTTCAAATGTTGGATTATGAAACCCAATTCGAGAATGAGGATAGACTATCAGTAAGTTTCTTACCCTCTGTCTTTATTTAGTTGGCATTATTGACACATTTGTATTGTAGTATAAGGAAATCAATTATCTTTTAACGGATCTCAATGATAAAATTGATATTAAAATTGCTCAAACGACATCAAACCAGAAAAAGAAGAGCTCTCCAGAGGAAGAATTGCTTGTTGGTAATGCTATTCTACTTTCAAGAATGGATACTCGAGGTTTTATGAAACAAGTCATTCAGCATTTACCAAGTATATTCAAGACACTTGAATCTATCTATCAGGAGATAGAAACCGAGGTATATAGATTTACGATGGATGGGAATGTATTCTTTTATTTGCTTATTCCATGATTATCATTATTATTAGTGTACTCAAGGCAGTCTTTTAACAAAGGTAGTAACCAAGTATACCATCAATGATAACCTCCCATACAATATTTAACATGTAATACTATTATAGCAAAACAAAGATATAGCGGATGGAATGCATATCATTTTCAATATCTTATTAAAGTTACTTTCATGGTCTGATATGCAGGATCATACTCATGTTGATTTGCTCAAAGTAAGTTTATCTTAAAAGCTATTATAATTATATCCAATGATGACTTAAAAAGAAACGTATCTATCAAGAAAATAATAAGCTCTCTTGCCGAAAGAATTGATGAAGCAGAAAGAAGATTATCATTCCAAGAGCAACTTGATAGAGCCGCAAAATACCTCGTGCACTATAGTACATACGTTCCTCAATTTAGTACAGCGACTGTGCTATTCAAAGTTTTACTCCAGCTCATGTCGTTTGCAAAGGATAGCTCTACATTGAAAAAGTATGCATTTAAAGTGGTCGATCGCATTGTTTTAACCTCATGGGCGGATTGGCGAGAACACAAGGTAAAATATAGCACGTCTATATATTTTTTTTAAAAATATATTTTAATGGCGTCCTATGTAGAAAGAGGTTCCTTTCCTTTTGGAGCAACGTATAAAATTAAGCGAGGATCCTCCTGGTGTAATAGAAGACCTTGTGGGCCAAGTCTTACCAGCATATGAACAGAATGGATCTCTTGAAGAGCACCCATTCCTTATAGAGGAAACAATGCCCCAATACTGTCAAGCCATCATTCTTCAAATTACTGAATCGTTGAGTGCTCTAACAGTCGATGATGATCAAGACTTGTTCTTGGTTCAAAACGCACGTATTGTAAAGTCATTTGGAATAATAACTGAGTATATCAAATTGAAGGACCAACGTGAATTGCATGCCGTGTTGCTTCGATCTGGTCGTATCTATATCGATCATTTTATCAAGCATTCGATTCCTTATTTTACAAAGGTGTTTAGAACAAATATGGAGAATATTGTAACCATCTTTAAAGATTTTCAGACGAGTACTAGATCACTTCAGGTAAGAAGAAGGATAATTATTTAAGGAAAAATAAGTAACTATCACTCTCAGATTATTTGCTCTCATGTCAAGGCAATGAAAGATCTCAGATTATCGACCTTTGTTCCTCCCTTAAAGAAAGCGCTAGAAAATGTTATTTATCAAGTGAAGATGTTGCTGGTGAAAAATAATGCTCCTTCAGAAGCGTTCTTTTTAGGTATATACATATTTCTTATATTATCTTTTCATAATGATCTAAACATATATATAAAAGGTGCATTAAAACACCGTGATATTCGAGGTGCAGAAATTTCGTCTCAGGTAAAAAAAAAAAAATAAGACAATCAATGTCTCAAATGTACACAAGTTCACACAGCACAATAGATTCCTCGTGAACCCGAATATGGTGAAGATGAAAATGAAGAAGAGGAAGAAGAAGAAGAAGAAGAAGAAGAAGTGGATCTGAAAGGATCAAGAGCATCTTCCCAATGTGCATCTCCTTCAAAAACTACTCGCAAGAAGAAAAAGACACCAAAGACAACCACCGGCAAGAAAAGAAAGCAATCTTCTACTCGTCAAGTTTATCGCACTTCCAGTGTTATCAACTCGGAAGAGGAAGACGAGATTGATGAAGTCCCTGATCAAGGTGAAGATGAGGGTTCAGAAGAGGAAGCCATTGAATTTGACATGAATATGGATTCAGAAGATGAAGGAGGGTCTAAAGATCATGACGATGCTGCTTCTACCTCTGATATAAAACTTGAGACTGGCAGTAGTCCAGAAGCTTCATCTTCCGAGAGAGAGGAACATCAGACCACTGACAAGGAAGAAGAGAGAGCTGTTAATAAAAAGAGACAGCAGGCAAAGAGACGAAAATTGACTCAGCGAGGTTAACTAGATGTATAGTATAAACGTATCTTGATGATTTTGCGATTTTAAATATTGGCATTGTAATACTATTAAACAAAAATAAAGGACTCATATTAAATACTTTTTGCTTATTTGAGATATCGTTTTTTGAATCACTAGTAGATACAGCGTTAATGGGTTCACTACGAAAATAGAGTAGATGATAAATTCTTTACAGTGTTAAATTAATTGAAGTTTAAAACTTTAATCATTCATACCAAACCACGGTGTGTGTATCAAAGGCATCAAAATGAAAATCTTGATAAGTATGATATTAAATTAATTGTTCAAGTGGAATTCAACTTGTACGTCATGCCGTATATAGAAGTTGTGATAATCATAAAGATAATACCGAAAATATACAAAGCAGGTTTTTGTACCTGAAACTAAGGTATTATTTTGCTGAATAGATATTTTTGAAAATATTTGAAAGGTTTCATATAGCTCTGAGACCCTGTTTTTTTTCAAGACATTTTTTTTTACATCTGCATATTTCCCGCAAAGTAGTTTATTGTATTAAATTATAAAATTCATTTGTCTTTCTCCGTCGTATCTCTTGATGCATCTAGAGTGACATTCTATACCATTTCTATTATTAATCAAAATAAAACACTCTTGTTGTTTCTTTTTAGCCACATTCAGATCCATTTTACTAGTTGTCATCGTAGTATCTTCAGACACTATACCATTTACTATGCACCTCCATTCTGAATTCTAAAAAATGGATGCAATCAATCGAAGATGTGTATATAGCCAAAGTTTAATTTAAAATCAGCTATATCAGCCCAAAGATCAAAGTGTTGGCTTACTTGATGAGACTCATAGAAAAAAAATGTAAAACAGAAAGTATCTAAATTTAGATGTTGTTTGAGGTACTCATGGCCTAATTCAAAGTGAACAATGGTGAGTATGGGCTATTACAGTATGTACTAAGTTATCGCGATTAAAAGATAGCGAAAAATCACTGTAGAATGATATCAGAGTTGATAATGATGATGTAAATTTCAGCGGCGAAGAAGAAAAAAAAACGAGTGCTTTTCTATAATAACAATGACAATTAAAACGCTGATAAATCAATTGTAGAAAATGCAGCAATTGAGATAATTGTGTAATGATGGCATATTATGGTGCCAGTAGAGAAATTCTTATATAATCATCAATAGAGAAAAATTGATTTTTAATAAATTTACTAATAAAAGTATCTATCATAGTTGAGATGCTAAGAACTGTCATTATGACGATTGTAATTGAAATAGGTAGTTTTTTTTTTTTTTTTTTTTTTTTTTTT
>VCJJ01001743.1:47718-59308 GCA_024139415.1 Backusella tarrabulga
AATAAATGAATCACAATATACAATGTATGTACATATAAAACTGTTTAAAATGTTTTATCTCCGGTAATGGAAGCAGATACATCATTGCTGCTTTCAAGGGTTTCTTGGTCGTCATCTGAAAGAGTGGCGGAGGTGGTACTCTTATTGTTAGGCGAAGAGTTCCCTGATGAGCAAGATGCTGGTCTCTTAGCTTTTGTATCAGGTGTATCTGTTGTCTGCTTTTTTGCTTTTCGACGATAGGGGCGACGACTGGGTTTTGGTAAGAGTTTAGCAAGAGCGGCACGCTGTGCAGCACGTTCACGGAGTATACGTTGACGCTCAGCTTTTTCAAGCTCCATAGCTTCTCTTCGTTCCTGAATTTGACGCTGCTGCTCACTTTTTTGAAAATCTTCCTTTTTTTGGTGAAATCGAGCCAACACCTTAGAGCCGCCGGGCATTTGCGCTAAAATCTGCTCAAGTATTTGATTTTCTCGTCTAGTTACTTCGTTGGTATATTTGAGGTAATGAATGTATTCAGTTGCTTTGTGGAGAATAGTCGCCTTGTTGAGTTTCTTTGCCACTTCAACACCTTCAATAATTTCACTGGGTTCTTGGTTATCAATGCTTTCATCGTTTTCCATGTCATCATCTGTTTCTTCTCCCTTTCCATCCTTCTTTTCTCGGACTCTGGCTTTATACAGAGCTGGAACTACGCTTTTCAAGTCACAAATGCGATCATTAATATTGTTACGATAGCGGCGTTCAATGGCATTGTGGGCCACTTTTTTGAGTTGCCGCCTAGTGTCAAATGGAGAATGGAATGCAGTTTGGGTATTGGCAGTTTCTATGGTTACATCAATTAAACTTGGTGATTGACTTGAACTAGAGCCACTTCCTGTACTGTTTCTCCAGTGGCATGTCTCAGGCTGGTCTAATTTACATATTATTTTTATAAAAAAAAACAAAGTAACATAGTATTAGTCATTATGAAAAAGGTAATGAAACAGTGAGTAAATGGTGACTAATAAGTAGGAAATAAAAAATATATAAATATATAGAGTTTTTACCTCTATCTGTGTCAGTTTTTCCCCATTGGTCAATGGTTTCAAAAACGCCTTTGTATGAAGCCTCGTCAGCTGAGAATAAGTCTTTTGGAGAAGGACAAGTTTGTGGAGTTGGATTAGACTGAGGTATTGAGGTTCGGTTGTGTGATGTTCCCGGAAATATAATATCTGATGCTGGTGTTTGGAGCCTACTTAATTCACTTGTACTAGTTTGCTGGGCACAGTTCGATTCTGGAAAGTGAATACTAGGCAGTGTATATGTAGATTGCTGCTGTGAAGCATATGGATATTCAAAAGAGTTACTTCTTTGGATAGATATATCTTTGCTTATATGTCGTATATGTTGAGCATCATTTAAGGAGGAAGGGGGACCCGGTGAATGATCAGGCGGAGCTGAGCTATTTGGAGAGGGTCTATGCGTCGCCTCATAAAAATAATCAGGTCGCGGTGACGACTGGTTTAATGTTGTTACTGAACTATACGGTTCACTTGGAGTTGTCGCAGGTGTATACATCTGTTGTTTTTGTAGTTGCTGCTGCTGTTCTTTAAACTTCCAATCGGGAACTTGAAAAGAATTTGGATTTCCAGCCATAAAATACATCTCCTGCGCATTTTCATTGTGATTTGGAGTAGGTAGAGGGGTATTAAAAGGTATATTTAATTGATTTCTTTGATCGATCTGGCGCTGTACGGGCTCCGGATAAGTTCCATGATTATAAATAAATGACGATTGTTGATGATTATGAACTGGTTCTGGTATAGCATTGGAAGCTACATTAATATATGTATCAAAGTCCAAGTCAGATACACCCTGATGCATCATACTAGCTGGTAAAGTCATAAAATGAAAGTTTAATAAAAAGAAAATGAATGGGGAACTTGTTCTTTTTTTCTTTTAAGGTGTAAATATATTCTCCAAATCTACTCAGAAACAGCCCACTTTTTTTTGTTATGATACGAAACAAAGGTAGCTTTACGTTTGTTTATATTTAGTATATTGGTGTCAGGTGGTTTTCCATCGCTTGTGCTTATTTCGTTCTCCTCTTCTACACATCTTTAACTAGAAAATCTATCTTTCCTTTTTTGTTGCGAAGCGGGGGACAGCCCTTGAGTATTGCATTGATTTATATTATCCATGATATTGATATTGATGCTTATAGTTTTATTATTCTGACCGTTTTGTTTCAAAATGGTGAATTTTTTTAAGGCCTTCACCATTTTCTGAGTAATTTCGTACTTTTAATTAAACAAAACATTCTAGTCATAAATCTCCAAAACTAAAGAAGGTGTAAAATCAAAATCAAAGTTTATCTTCACCAATTTTTTAACGAATCTTTCCAGCTTTGAGATAAGTAACTTTTGGTAATGATATATACTCAAATACGGATAGAGAGGGAGAAAAAGATTGATGATTTTGGTATTTTAAGTTGTTCTTCTTGCAAAGTTCTAGAAAGAAAAAATAAGGGTTTGGTTATTATTTCCATCGATTCACACTCTAAATCACGATTGGCTAAGTTTTAACACCATCAAAGAATTACCTTGGAATCTAAAAGCCGGGTGAAATTAATGATACCTCAGAGTTTATTTGATACATGGACTTTTTTTAATAATACTCAACTATGAATCTTTCATTTTTACCAAATAGTTTTCGCTTTTGCACCTGTATACTTTTGTTTTTGAGATATTTTCGTATCTCATTTAACTAGGATAATCGTACAATAATTAATTTAGGTCTCTCCAAAATCAATGTTTAAAATGTCCCTTCTTTTTTTTTAGGAAGTATCTATTAAATAAAATAAAAAAAGCGTAATATTCGTATTGTATAATTAAATCTTACATTAAATTTGTTTAATCAATTCATGTGTATGATGTATAAAGTGCTCAGTAAAAGTAGGCGAGCTGTTCATTAGATTAAGGGAGCCAAGTAACAATATACTATTAAGAACACATATACAGTACAATAGCACGTATTTATATACTGTATTGCTTAATATACTAATATAAAAAAAAAATAAGAAATAAAACTTGCACTAAATTATTATAATGATCGAATTAAAATCTTTTGGCTACCCATTTAACATTTTCGTTTACTATCGTATAGTCAAAGCATGTACTATTTATTGAGATACTGGACTTTTTAGGAGAGGTAGATGCTTCGAACCATCATAAATTGGTATATTTTTCAAAGATGTCTTATGATATTCATTAGCTAACATAAAATACACATGTCATTTTGCCATTCAAAGCCTATTATATCTCACATATTATGAAATTCGCCTAGTATATTTATTAGACCCTTCATAGTTTGTTTTTGGCACTTGATAGTCATAAATAGAAATATGTGTTGTTGATGATATAAAAATCCATGAAGGAGTATAAATAAATGCCCCATTATATGAGCAAAGTTTAAAACAGATTCTGTTTTCTCCCATAGATGTATTTGCATGTGGATCCCATTTTTAGAACACTTTTTATCTCTCAAAAACACCATTCACTTTCTACAATGACAATTAAGACTGAATAGGTGCAAGTCACTATATCCATTACTACCAAATAAAATTATTTTGGATTAAGTTTAGTTCACTTGTTGAGCTTATCATTCATTGCGAATTATGATATAAAAATTCATAGAATTGTTTTAGTTAAAATTCAGTCATTTGGCTACACCATCATGCTAATGAATTTTTTTAATTGACATAGCAACTCTTTATTTATGCAGCTGCATTAATCAAAATATACAGAAAATAAAATAAAAAATAAAAAATAAAAGATACATAAAAGATCTACTTAAAAGATCTACTTAAAATAAGCTTTATACACTTTATTGAAACATGCGGTCATTGATACCGTGCTAACCGTGCTAACCGTGTCCAAGTAAAAAAAAGTATCTGTGTTGATGCAGCATATGTAATGTAATAAACTTGATGTCATCAAGTTTATTAGAAATAAATCCTATTATATAATAAAGTGTACCTTAGAAACGCAACCTGCATTTCACCTGTTTTTACACACTAAAAAAAATCAAGTAATATGTAGCCACATTATGCTCCTCTTTTTTTTTTCCCTTCTCCTTTGTACAATAAATGCAATGCAGAAAATAAAAAGAAAAAGGTATTATGTATACATGTATATATATTTTAAAATTAAATTATTAATTAAGTACTGAAATATTATGTATCCTCATTAGCCTGGCCATCTTGTTCATCGATTCGATCCAATGGATTAGAAATATCGGCCAACTGTGCCTTATAAGTTTCAATGTTTTTCTTGAACTGGCCATCAAAATGATCCAGTACACTGGGTCTCTCATGATGTAACAGTTGTCGTTCTGCCGTCTTCATAAAGGAGGTTGCTGTCGTTCCAATAAGAGTTGAAGTGGGACTTATTGTGTCCGAAAGTAGACTAGACGATGCAGATAGCCATGAGCATCGGGTGCCATGTGAGGCTCGTTTTTGAGGTGCATCATGAGCAGCAGCGGCAGCTTTCAAGCAAACGGAGTTTGGTCGGGAGGCGGTTTGCGAATCAACAAGGGTGTCGGTTACACTAAATCGACATTGTAGATCGTTGTCGTTGCATTTTCTGTCTGGTTTGTTAGGGACGCAAATCGGTTTTTTGTCAATATTGTATGAATAGCTCTTTATAGTTTCAGAACGATACAGATTATTACTTTCATCATCATTGTCTGGCTTGCTCTGGTCGTTATCAATGTCTTTTTTGATTTGATTTTGTCGTTGCCGTTTCCTGCGTCGCGTAGCAAGTAACACGAGAGCAGCAAGAATTGCTACTCCACCAAAAATGCCAATGATTGGACCAGCAATTTGCATTGTTTGATTAGTACTAGGAATAGCGTTCGGAGTCGATGTTACTGATGATCTTCCAGCTGCTAACGCAGCATCATTTAAATTAGTCGTTTCTGGTGGAATAGGGTGTTTTGTATCATCTATGATGGTGAATATATTTTTTAATGTTGCTGAAGGAATAAAATGTGATATAGAGGATGAATGTGATGCAGAAGCAGAAGAGAAGGAAGAAAAAAATGAAGCGTTTTTCGCCCGATTATTATTAATAAAAAAATAATGCGTAGGAATTGGGGTTGGTCTGGCTTGAATCGCTTGTTTTACATATTTTTTATGATACTTTGGTTTGGTAGAACGAGCTGGTGGTTTTTTTTTCGGATGAAGTTTCTTTTTCAATGATTTTTTTTTAGCCTTTTTATTTTGACTAAGCTTCAGTTTTTTTTCTTTCTTGTTTTCGTGTTTAGCCATAATAAATTAACAAAGAGGAAGAAGAAGAGGAGGAAGGAAGAAAGAAGTACTTCAATACAAATGTTTTTTTTTAGATGTGAGTTACTGTTGCCATAACTATAAACCACCTCCCTTTGATATCCTTGCTTCAAGGGGGAGGGGGAGGGGGATAGGGATGAAAGATACAAAATGAAGTTATAGGGCTTGAATCATAGACAGCTGATTTGGTCAAAATTGGAGTAGGGGTGTTTAACTATCCAATGGTATTTTAGAATCAACTGAGGCTCTCTCACAAAATTTGTATGTCATTAAATCCCTCTTTCAAGTTGACTATAAAATAAATAAATGAATAACAAGGTAATTTAAAAAAATAGGAAAAGAAGGTTTTATTTGAGAATAATTCAATTTTATAAAACATGTATGTGAAAGCTCTAAGTTTAAAGTTATATTTTACGGATACTCTATTTTGTCACTTTAAAGACACTCAACCAACTTATAAAACAAGTTAGACTTACTCCCTTATTATTATCGCAGTGAATACGCTTTAAAATTACCAGTAGAAGAAGACAGAGTGATATCCAATGTATAGTAAAATCCTATATCGCTTTACGGCACTTTCCCAAGTATTTTTTTAGGTACGAATGCAGCGTTACTATTTATTGTCATTTATTTGTTTGTTTTTCTTGAATCAAGGGTTTATAAATATGTAGTCTTCGCCACTCTATATCACACAGTTGAGGCTTTTGCATGCATTCCACTTCATTCCTATTGCAGCCTCAAAAAAATATTTCAAGTGCTCCTTGCTTAAAGATTTTATATAACAAAATTTTGTTTATTAGGTGATTTTGTTTCTTTTAGTTGTTCGTTACAAAGATTATCTCTCTCACACGCAAAATAGAGTTTAGATATTCTATCATCACTAGTTGCTACTACAATAAGAGCACCTCATGGTTCTAAAATCCATAGCCTTTGTAATATCATGACTTGGATGCATATAATAAACACATTTTTTCCTACTAATAGAACCTATGAAGTATTGAAACCAGACTGAGATGGACTAATGCAATATGATCTGCTTGAAAGTTTAGTTTTCATGCATCCATGTCGAGCGGTTGCGAGCGTGCAATTCATCATGTAAACCATTGTTTTACATTAATTACGGTTATATTGAATAACACGAGGAAAACCGATCTTTTTTGAGTGTACCAAACAAAATAGTGACTTTTACGATGGATTCCATCTTACTACTGACACAAATATAAATCAGATATGAAATTTTAGAACTGTTAAAAAACGTAAAGCCAAAGACGCATCGTAACAAATGACAAGTGATAATAAATTGTCAGCAAAAAAAAAAAAGTAAGGCTATAGAAATCAAAAAAATATCATACAGTCTTATGCTAATTCTTATATTATTACTTTCCACAGAACAGCTTTATATTATAGAGAATAAATAAACTAGTAATAAGATCATCACTATGGATGCCGATTTTTCCAGAATAAGAGTGTAATCAAATAGATAAGGCATTGTATTGGGAGGACCAGGAAGCCATTGAAATTTTGGAGCGGTCAGCAGCCCAATTCAGCCTAGTTTGGATTGACTGGTCCAATCTGTCCTGCTCATCTTCTCATTTTTTTGTAGAGCCAATCGCCTGATAAGAACAAAAGTTGACTTTAGCTTAACTGAGGAATGACCAAAGTTGGTAAATAAATAGATGATTCTGATATTTATGTTGAAGAGATCGCATTAAAGATTGGCATATTCATTCATTCATTCAATAAATAAATATAAATAATGCATCCAGAACAAGCTATTTTTAGTTTTTTAGTTTCTGTTGCGTATTTCCGTTTCTACTTTGATAGGCTCTTGTTTTGCACTTTAAGAGTTGATATAAACAGAAATTGCACATAAACACCATGTATTTTATGAAACACATGTTATCAGAAGTGTTTTTATAATCAAGTGTACTTTTGTATCATCCAACATTCATTCAATAACTAACAAGAATATCAAAATGGCAAATGATTGGTGGAGACAAAAATAAAAAACTTCCAAAACAAAAATACGCAGTCACAAAGGCATGTAAAATTTTTTTTGTTAGCGGGGGCATTCGTCATCAACTTCTTCTTCTTACGTCGACCTTCTTTTTCGTCATCAAAAAAAAAAATCAACTATTCCGACTGATTGTGAGTACCCAATAAAAAAATGAAAACCACTAAATGGGGTCAACACGTAAAAACTATCTTCTGTGCTGTGGTCTATCAAAGATTCAATATCGTGTAAAGACACTATTATCGTTATTATTATTATTATTAATAATGATAATATTTTTGAAAAAAGACTATTTATAAAGCATTATGAAGAGACAAACTGTGTGTTGACTCCAAGTATATTCCAAAAAAGAAGTGTTCTAACTGCTTTGATATTATGTTTCCTTTCCACGTCACGATTTTTTTTCTCCAAAAAAAAAGGCATAGTATATCAATTATCATAAATGACTGATACTGAGCAGACCTTCGAACCAAACAATGGCTTCGCTCCTGGTGCTTCTGGTAATGAGGAGCAGCAATCTACTCAAGGCAATGAAGTACCTGTAGCCTCCCTTAAGCGTACAGCTCCTGAAGAACCAGCTGAGCGCGACGTTAAGATTATGAAGCTCGAGTCAGGCTTTACATCCGATGAACAACCCATCTTGAACCAAGGTGTTTCATCAGGCGCAGAAAACCGGTCTGAAAAAGAGGCTGAAGAAGCCAACAACCAAAACACAAGCGAAAACGCCCCCAACGCTACTACAACCGCTAATAATGATACCAATGCTAGTAGTATCACTGACAATAATGCGAATGGTGTTTCAACTACCACTTCAACAGCCACAGCAACGGTCAGGGCGCCTGAGAATGATGGAAATGCCGATAACGGAAGTTCAAATAGTCCTAACAATACTGATAACAATGGAAGTAACACTGAGAATATAAATGGCAATAATAGCGGTAATGCCAACGGACCTTTAGTGAGCTTATCGAACGGACCCGCACCACCTCCAGGCTTGCATTTACTTAATGAGTCACAGCACCAACAGCTTCTTCAAAGCTATGTTCAGGCAAGTGGACAGGATCTTGCCAATCTCACCGCTTCTTCCTTGGCACAAGCCATGGTTTCCCCCATTGCAGTTCCTGGGCTTACCACCAACCTTCTTCAGCAACTTCAAGGTGGTAATGTCATCACTGCTTTACCTGGACCACCTCAACTTCCTCAACCTACAACCATGCCCCATCATCCTTCAAACGTCAGTCCCATCCCTGAGGATGCGCAAGGCGGTAAACGCCCCAACTCACGCGCAATGTCAAATGATGAACGCCGCCAGCGCCGTTTACTACGAAACAGGGTTGCTGCCAAGGAATGTCGTAAAAAGAAGAAGCAACACATTCATGATATGGAACAAAAAATTGTGCATTTGGAGGAGGAAAATTCACGTTTACATAAGGAAGTTGAGGAGTTGAATGCGAAATTGGCATTGGGAGCTATGCAAGGCTCTGAAAGTTACAGACTAATGAAAGAGGTCGAGGAGCTGAATGCCAAACTTGGTATGGGACACCTCCCCTCCGGTGGTGCGCTGACTGCTGCCGTCATGGCCGCCGCTTCTGCACACCAGCAACAACAACAACAACAACAACAACAGCAACAACAACAGCAACAACAACAGCAACAGCAACAGCAACAACAACAGCAACAGTCACCATCACAACCACAACAACAACAGCCACAAGCTGATAATACCACTCAAGCATCTCCTCAGAAACTCTCTCCTGCACAAATCTCTCCTCATCAAACCCCTATTGTATCGCCTAATGAAGCTGCCAAAGAATTAAGATCAGGTAATTTATTATAATGCAACATTTTGAAACACGTCTAATTTGTCGATATGATTCAGAAACAGCCGTCGAGTCCGTTTAATTAATTCAAATCAGATATTATAAATCGAATTTATATATTTATATAACATTTAATAAAACGGTTGTAAAATAATAATATTAATAATAATAAAGTGGCAACACATACATATATATATATATACATTTATAATGGTCTTTTTCTTCTTGTTCTTCTTTTCCAAAATGTATTGTACAAGATTTGCCAAGTGGCTATTACTCACACTCGTCCTTGTTTGCTTTTGGTCTTGGTCAATACAAGATGATGCATCACCGCTAGAGGAAGATGAAAAGTTCATTACCTACTTACCACATTCTGGTTTACACAATCAAAGATTTGCCCTTATAAATGCAATGGTATTGGCAAAGGCGCTGGATCGTATTCTTCTTATGCCCGAAATGAATCTAGGTCATGCTGTCTACTGGCGACCCTCTTCAACTCTTTCTAAACAGCTGGACATCTAAGAAGCAATAAAAAGAAACGTGCTTTCCGATCACTTCAATGCAGCACGTTTAAAAACTATGTTCCTGTATCTGTCGATGCCATCTTTGACATTTCAGCTGCGGAAGAACTTGGTACTAGAACAGAGCAGAGGCTGGACATGAAGCGAGACTATGTCAAGAGACACGGCAGGCTCTTTACAGATTTCAAGAAGAAGGACTACACATTCAACATCTCCGACTCGGAACGGTACTCTTATCAGCTCCATGATGGTCCAATGGATGATGACCATTAAAAATTTCTCTCTCATATTGAAATTGAGAGTCTTCGTCAGAGACCAGAACGCTACATTGAATTTGGATCCCTCTTTAGTATGACAAGGCTTTCACTCAATATCAGCCGAAAACGATACAGCACGACGACTAGAGAAATGCTTGGCAGTTCAGGGAGTCCCAGGTTTAGATTTGATCTTTTTGGCGACCGACGCTCCAAAACCTCGCATGACATTAAAGACGCTATTCCGCCAGTATCCATGTACATTTACCCTTGCTGATTTCCCCACAAGGTGGAAGGAGTCAAAAAGGAAGCCATCTCAGACAAATATATTACAAAACAGCCATGCCAAATTGGGACATTTGCTCTATCCAATGATGGATGTTGAGATTGCATCTTATGCATCCATGTTTATTGGAACACCAAAGAGTACATATTCTTCCCATGTGAACTATAGAAACCAGCATAATAGAGATTTTGTTATTCAATAAAACATGTTAATAAATTAAAAGTTGACCATCTTGATTCAAATGCAAAGTGGTGAGGTTTCCTTTCTTTTAGGTAAATCATTTGATTGATAAAATAAATAGGGTAGATGACTATAAATGATATACTTTATTATTGGATCTGTCAATCTAAAACAAACCGATTATATACTAATTTACAATCAATCAATCAATTAATATCAAATAAAGATATACTCGTTTCTTTATACAAAAATACAATATTTTTTTCCCCGTCTTGACTTGTTTATTTGCCATGCTGAAATAAGATTAATGAAGTTGTTGTATACATAGAATAATATCAAAAAATTAATAATATATAAAGTGCTCCTTTGTTTGTATGCATTTGATGATTGTTATATCTTGTTTTTTAAAATGATGAATATGTTAAATCATCCTCAGAAGACTAATGTAATTTGATGTTAGCAATTTTAAAATAACCATAGTTAAAACAATAACTCTTACATCTTCATCATAGTTTCTATAAATAGCATAATACAGATTAGAAACAGTTATTTTTACCAATAGTATCAATATTTAATCAACTTACGGTTCACCCAAAACACCTTGAAGGTCTCTTATCTGTGTTTTCAGGTCGTTCTTTACATTGATGAGGTGTCGAATATGATCAACCGCTAAAATAAATGTGAATCGTGCGGTCAGGTGATGCTTATTGTCCACTTACATTTCTGTAGAATAAAGGCCTCTGATCTATTGCCCTGTGTAAGAGAAGGTACAATTTCAATCAATTGATCAAACCCCAGTCTAATGTTTTGTCGTCTCTTTTTTTCAGAGGCAATATGATTGGCCTTCTTTTCAGCATCTGTCAGTAACTCATGGGGAGCCTTGCGAGGCTTACGCTCCCGATCCGCCTTCTTTTCTTCTTCCTCGGCCGTTTCTTCGTCATTATCGTTTAATTCTTGTTGGTTTCTTTTTCGGCCAGCGGTGGTCTCCCATGTTTCTCTGTTTGAGCTGGATCCTTGATGATTTTCCTCATCTTCTATGTTTTATGAATCGCTTAGAGATGAACTAATATTAATAAGTGCTGCTTTTCATTACCAGGTATCATGAGCGCTGACAAGAATGAGGAGTCGTTTTGTGTAGGAAATTGAGACATTTTCGTTTCGATTAGCAAAAAAAAAAAAAAAAAAAAGG
>VCJJ01001749.1:11434-25047 GCA_024139415.1 Backusella tarrabulga
ATTCAGGCTTTTAGCCAATCATAATTGTTTACTCAAAAAGGGAAGGAAACCACATGCATTTGAATATATTATACATATATATCTTTTCGTTTATTAATAACATTCATTGTACTGTAAAATTGCTTGGGAATGAAAGAAGGAGAAAATCATTATAAGTTAATAAAGAAAAGATGAAAGAAAAAAGTAGCATAGGGTATTGTTACTGTGTCGCAGATCTTCTCGCGCTTAACTTTTGTTCGAGTTCCTTGATCTTTTCTTCCAATCCATAAATAACTTCATCATTTGTCTTTCGAACAAGATCGGTCACTGCTTGGACCAACGAGGGATCTAGTGTATCGTTGTTGTTATTAGATGACGAAGGGAGTGTTCTTTGTAGTTTTTGTTGTGTTGAGAAGGGATCAATAAGGAAAGATAGAAATGTCTCGTGGTTCCTACATATGATCTATTAGTAAACACAGTACCTAATTCATTTATATCAAAAAACCATCATCCTTACAGTAACACCTGTTCGATTTTTGAAAGAGCAGACTCTATTCTGGTGGGGAAAGCAGGATCCAAGACATTATCGCGGAATTGGACAACATAATCAATCATCTGTTGGTGCTTTTCTTCAAGTGAGGCCAATCTTATGGCTATGTCTTCATCCTCATCCACTTCTATTTCACCATTCTCCAGTCTGGCTCTCTTTCTTGATCTTTCGGATGCACCCAGTCCTCCAGCAATGTTGTTGACCTTGAAGTTGATAAAGTTCTCCACCATTTTAATATTATGATACATCACAGTGATATGACGTTCCACCTCCTCCATATGCTTTGTGACTGCTTTGTTTTGACTGTTGTCAGCGCCTTGAGTAGGCTTGAAGCTAGCCAATTGCTTTTGTGTTGCTTCAGCCTTATCCCTCTGTGTCTCAATAAGCTTGGTGAGGTCGGATGTTGTTTTTTCAAGTGATTCCAGGTGTTCTCGCGCACTGATTGCATTTGCATGAGGCTTTAGTTGCTCCAAGTTTGCATTAATCTCCCTTGTGATGTACTCCTTTATATTACTCGAAATAACATTGCTACTGCTCGATCCTTGCTGTTGCAATTGATTTCGTTGCTCGTCACGGTATTTATTTACATAAGTTTGAACTTTATCAGTCACATGCGTTGCCAGCTTTTCCTTGTCGACCAAGGCCACATAATTATCGACTTTGTCGTTCAACTTTTTAAACTGTGCTGTTTGTAAGTCCTTCACTTTATTAAAGCGACTTTCTTGCTGCTCTAACAAGGTTGCCTTTGTATCCTCCAGCTCTTTCTTTAAAGTAACTTCTTTTTTTTTGGCTTCTTCTACTTGTTCCTTCAGTTTTTCAATTTCGCTATTAAGACGCAGGTGCTCTTTAGAGACGCTGTCTTTGAGATCTGAACTGAATTTTAGCAGTGTCTGATTGGAGCTGTCGCGTGAATCGCTTGATTTGTTGATGCAAGCTTCTGTTAACGCTTTGACCATAGTGCGAAAACGTTGCTGCACCTCCCCTTCGTTTGATTGTAATCTAATAAGTAAAGACTCGTCAATATCCTAACTATTCTATCGTTTCTTTTTTTGCTGTTATTACTCTGTTTTCTTCTGCTGAACTTGTTCTTTTAAATCACTGATTGTGGAATCTGAATTAGCAAGGAAATATTAGTTTAGTAAAAAGATAAATGATTATTATCAGCGTTTCTTTTACCTAGTGAATCTACCGCGACTGATTTCTGAGGATCACGATTAAAAGTTGAACGAATGCCTTCCAAAGATCCCAGTTTCTGCTCAACAGCCTTTAAATCAGCAACTGAACGTGTCGAAGCATAAATGTACCTTTTGAATTGAATTTAGCGCAAAGTAAGCAATCTTGAATGGAATCAAATATGAAATATAAAAACAAAAAGAAAATAAGCAAAGAGAGGTAAGGTGCGAGCGACTTACTTTAAACATTCCTTCAGTTCAATAGTGAGTGTGTCTGGGCTTTCATTGTTATTAGATTCACTCATTTTCGTAGTCTTTTAAATTATAAGAGAGGGAGAGATTTTTTTTCTTCTTCTGCCACACAAAAGTATAAAAAATTGACGGGGCTTAAATTTTTATTATGATAAATAGTAACTAGCTTTGGTCAGAATTATCCAACAGCGGGAATTTCCCGTCCACAGTACCATTATGAATACTTGGTTCGATATTCAACAGCTCAGTCATAAAGTTATAGAGCTCTACGTTGAAAAAGGGCGCTAAAATGGCGCCAGGGGTATATGACTTGGTTATTTTAGGTCCTGCCGCGAAAAAGATGGCACGCATGTCCTCGTCCATGTTGTCATAACCATGTCCACCACCAGCTTTGAATTTTTGGCCATGCGTAGTAAAGATATAGCCTGGGTCGGGTATGGCAACAATTGGCGTGATTCTATTGGAGTGGCGATAATGAAGCCTTTCTGGTACTTCATCTCTCATGTACACTTGGAAATGTGGATTAGCCACACTTTGTGTATGGTTTAAGAGTTGCTGGTGGATTTGATTGATAACAGAAACAGCATCATTCGTGTCTTTTGGTCTAACATCGAACAATGGCTCTGCCTCTCGATGTATGTGCTGTATGAGCTCTGGGGAAAGTATATCATCGTAATAAATGAGCTTATCCTCGCTTGTTGCTATCATACCATGATCGCTCACCTAGTATCCTGCTTTAGTTTTCAAGTTATCAGTATAGTGAAATGACATTACTTACCACCACTACATGCACATGGGAGTCCAGGTTTCGCTCCTTGAGTTGTTCCAAGAGGTAACCGATACTCTCATCTACCTGTTTAATGACATTATTCATCTTTTTATGAACAGAGAATATTAATCACCTTGTGTCAATATCAGTATTATTAAGATTAAACTACCTCTTCACTAACTGGACCATCACGATGGCCTTGTACATCGACTTGTGGTATGTACATTGTAATCAACTGCGGTCTATCATCATACTTTAGATCAAGCCAATCCAAGCCAATGTGCATCTTCTCCATAGAAAGCATTGATTGGTTAAACTTGACAAGTAGTTCAGGTGGGTTGTAGTTGGTATTTGATCCAGGCCACATAATGGAGCCTGTGCGTTTTCTATTCATTCTTGCTGTTGTCCAAATCTATTTTATTTTTAGTATTATTGTTGCTAAAAGCTAAATAGATGTGTCATGAAAGACAAGGCATACCGGTTCGCCTTTCCACCACTTGTGATCTACGGTGATCGTATCGTCTTTTGATATGAAAGTGTCTTGTAATTCAGGATCATAAAAGTTATTGGCGACAATGCCATGTGTTTCCGGGTAAAGACCAGTAACCAGGCTCCAATGATTAGGAAATGTGCTTGCCTATATATGCATTTATATATGAGAAGGGTTATTGGATACAATTATAAATGCTACTATGGACAACTTACAGGGAAAGAAGGATACATGTATTTTGCTTGTACACCAGATTCGCCCAGTTTCTTAAGATTTGGTGTGATGTCTCTCTCTAAATATTCTGACTTAAACCCATCCAAAGAAATCAGGATGACAGTGGATGCAAAATAATCTGTTCCGTTATGATACAGTTTCTCAGCGCGTCTTTCATGATGACCTGACATATGAGAGATATGCATCATAATTAACTTGAATACAATGAAAAGGAGCCCGATGGTGCATCCCATTACGATGTATGGCACTATTGAAGTAGGCTTTACATATTCTTCTCCTTCCTCGTTATAAATATTCCATTGCTCGTCTTCTTCGTTCTGTAATAAACGAGCTTCTTCCTCTTCTTCTTCTTCGTCTTGTACTTCTTCTGTGTGAAATAGGTTGGAATCACTCGAAGGGTGCTTCATTTCGTACGATTCCAAAGTCATTTTGTGTATATGTGGCAATAAACAAACGAAAGAAAGCGATAAGACAGAAAAAAAAAGGGGGGGGGATGAAGGTGTGTTTCTTGTTTTCTCTCCCTAATTTCCTTTTGAAGGTAGTAGGTAACTTAAAATAACAAGTTCAAGTGTTGCAGCCATTTATTTCAACTCCTTATTTTGATATTGCTATTACAGTGTTTTGTGCTCAGCCAATACGGCTTTTCGTATACTTGGAAGAATGAATCAAACCAATTATTGCTATTCTCTATTTCCCCCCTCTTCCAGACTTGGATACATCCTCAAATTAGTAATAAAGTAAGGAACATCTCATGCGGATTATTCGTATTCCAAATTCCGCATAGCTTGAATCCATGATTTTTGTGCAGTCGGTACGTGAATTCAACATCTATATGTAGAATCGTCATAGCACCACATGTCTTGATCTACGTGTAATTCCTATAGTATTGGGACGATGGTAATCTTCTGCTGTTATGTAGTTTACCTATTTTGACGATCGCTCAGTGCAAGAAAAAAAAAAGCACTTGAAGCATTTTACCATTCCAGCCCAATCCTTATGAATAATGCGTTTTGCACTTATATTTACTTTTAGCTTATTTTACAAACTATACAAAATGATATCATCTGCTTCAAGCACTCTATAAAGCCGTGTTCTTGCTGATTTTGTATGTTAATAAAGCATGAATCAACTTTTACACCACAATCAGATTACAAAGTCCGACTGTAAACGCACGCATCGACCAATCAAGTTGCTCACCTTGTTGCCGAGACTGCGTCATCAAAGTCGAAAAGAGACGACGCGCGTGCAAAAGAAAAAAAAAGGTTAATAGTGGCATACGTACTTTATACTCTTTTTCCTCTACATTATACAATAAAAATATGGCTGATCGTTATAGCTTTTCACTTACCACTTTTTCACCTTCTGGTAAACTTGTACAAATCGAATATGCCTTGAATGCTGTTTCTCAAGGTGTCACCAGTGTTGGTATTAAAGGTAAAGTAAATATCTTTTACTCAACACATACGTATGCTTTGTATTCACCCGATATTATGTAGCCACCAACGGTATTGTCATTGCCACTGAAAAGAAATCAGCCTCCAGTCTTGTAGATGATTCCACCCTTGAAAAGGTGGCCACCATTTGCGCCAACATTGGCATGATTTATTCAGGAATGGGACCTGATTTCCGTGTTCTTGTCACCAAGGCACGTAAAGCTGCTCAGGCCTACAAGAGAGTTTATATGGAGGAGCCTCCTGTACGTATCCTTGTACAGGAAGTGGCAAGCGTCATGCAGGAATATACACAGAGCGGGTAAATTGAAAGATAACGAAAAGAAAAAAAAAAACCAACAAAGAAAACTCACATACAATGTGCTATAGTGGTGTCCGCCCATTTGGTGTTTCACTTTTGATTGCTGGCTATGATGATACCAATGGACCTTCGCTTTACCAAGTCGATCCCTCAGGCTCTTATTTTGCATGGAAAGCAAGTGCCATTGGTAAAAACATGATTAATGCAAAGACTTTCTTGGAAAAGAGATACAATGAAGAGATGGAATTAGAAGACGCAGTACACACAGCCATCTTAACAGTAAGTGTTTTGTTGCATTAAAAAGAAAATCAAGATATCCATCTTAAATATCCTTCACTAGCTTAAAGAAGGTTTTGAAGGACAAATGACAGAAAACAGTTTGGAGATTGGTATAATCGGAACAAGCACTGTTGGCGTCTATGGTGGTGAGAGAAAGGAGATTCCATTATTCAGAAAATTGAGTTTGAATGAAGTCCGTGATTATTTGGCAAACATTGCTTAAGATTAACAATAGCAAGAAGAAGAAAATAACAGCAACAACAACAATAATAATAAAAAAATACTGACATAATATAAAGAGGGAAAGACAATGGAAGAATGCATTTAATTCATTTATTTGTTTATTTATTATTAAGCATATACTTGATTTTGTATGTATTGTTTGGTTATTTTTTTAAAAGAAAATCATAATAATTATAAATATGTATATGTATAAGTGTGTGTAAGCATTTACAAAAAAAGAAAGAAAAAAAAAGCGTCTAAATAAGTGTAAAAGGAAATGATAACCTCAGATCTGTCTTATGGACCACCTGTTCGCTATTGTCCTGATTATAGTAATGCCTCTGGGCCAATAATTCTTCTGTAACTGTATAACGATAAATCCGACCGTATCCATGTCGTCGTGATTGTTGTACAGTGTTAGTTGAATCTGCCTCTTCTTGTTTCTGTAAAGTTCTCATGTATTCAAGTGCGTCCAAAGCCTTTTGTTTTGCTCCATTTACAAGCAAAAGTCTCTCCCAGAATGCGATTGGAATGTCTTGAACAGCAAATGATTTCAACTCCAGGGTGCTCAATGATTTACAACAATGTATCATATTCAAAAAAGGCTCATGAGAGGGACTTCCATTACCACTTGTGCCACGTAGCTCCAAGTGCTCCAGTTGATGACAACGGTTTGCAATAGCTTGAATCAACATAGGGCTGTCATATCGGAGTGACAGATATTTTAGTTGTTTCCCGTATAGACACACCGTTTCAGAAATGGTAGATTCTTCCACGCAAGGCATGGAAATAGTCAGGTTCCGGATGTGAGGACAATGTGAATACAGGGATTTAATAAGATCATCATTGGCACCATCATATATGTTACGGTTTGATCCTAAATGGATAGTAGCAATTTTGGAAAATGACAAAATGCCTTCTATGGCAGGCGCCGTAAAATCGGTCCATATGAGCGAAAGTGTTGTCACACCAGAAAAATCACTTTTACTTGTGCTATTGTAATCCTGGTGTATGGAAACATGCCTATCGTTGCCTTGGATGACTATACAACAGTAATTGAATTCCAGATGCTTCAATTGAGGGAAAGCAGTCAATATCTCATGTATGTTTTGCATCGTTATCATTTGAAAACCATGAAATGACAGTTTACTGATTGGCGAATTGCTTCCCAGTAACTTGATCAGATCATGAGCACGCCAGTAACTGCCGTTTTGTCGGGATTTTAGTGTCAATCTTTTAGTGTGATGGGTCAACGCTCGGCTTAGCTCAATATTGGTCTCTTTGCTTGCTTGTAAATTGCGAACGTGAGTATGGTAGCCTAGCTCAAGGTGAGTGTAAAGCATCGGTAGAGTCTGTATATAACTATATCGGCAAGTTAAGCATAACTGAAGTAGACCATCTTTGTCAATATAGCGCTGTATTTTGTTCAATAATTCTACTGGTAAAGAAAATATCATCTTATTATCTGATTTAATAGAATCAAACTATGAATAATGGAAATAAGAAAGGTAGGAAAAAGAAAGTTAAAAGAATTAAAGAATATATCCTCGTCTCCTTTTTTATGCTATATAGAAAAATATTTTCTTCTCAATCAACATAGATGTGTAACCTCAAACTCATCATGCGCGCTTTGCCTTTCAAAAATACTAGCAAAGGCTTATTTTCAATAGATACACAAACCACTTTGCCACGTATCTTTTTTTTATTTTAATGCCACTTATTATTAGAATCACTTATTATTATGATGTTTATTATCATTGTTTGTTGTTTTATTCATCTTGTCATAATTATTTTTTATTGTCCTTATTATGTCTTAAAAATAAAAGGTAATCAGAATACATGTACTATTAAACTATACTTTTTCATTTCTTTTTCGTAACCAACCCTACTTGTCATATGACCATTTATAACTTCTTCGGTCAGATTCAAACGTGATAGGAAAGGCTTAGTGATTGTGTGCCTCATCTATTATTTCTATTTTCTTCAAATATATCGAAAAATTATACGTTTACATATAAAAACAAACTTTTATTTATTTTTACATTCTTATTTATCAAACCTTTTTTCTATTTTATTAAAGTTGGACATATAATTCGTCCTTTTTTTTTGAGGTTTTTTGTATCACCCAAGCGACCATGCTGGATTACAAAGTGATCTATACTTGACTGCAATTTGATTGATAAACACTTTTTTTTTCTGCTTCTCAATTTGATTTCTGTGCATTTATACTGTGATGTTTATACACGGTTTCTCGGAATCTATCGTATTTTACCATGTTTATTTGAATTTTCCCTCTTTACGATTTTGAAAAGCAAAATACGATGATTGAGTTACCGTAAATAATCAATCATGTAATACTGGAAGCATGAAACTTTAATATATTTTGGCTAGCATATTTCTTAATGTCTCTACATCCGCTTTTAAAGCTCTTTTTATGTTTAATCTGATCTTGCATGTGTTTATTTATATACAGCGGTCCTTCCATTAATTCCCCATTCGATAAATTCACCATTTTTTTTCCTGTCATCCTACTAGTTTGCACAGTTAAATTCCCATTTCTCGTTAAATTCACTACTTTTGATGGTACCCTAAGAGGTGAATTTATTGAGGAACCGCTGTATGTTACATAGACCTAATTCAGGTATGTATTATGATGCTACTGAAGTCTAGGTGGTAATTTTTCATCAAAATATCAATAATAAAACTTACAAACAATATAAATCAATTTAACTGCTCTTTAAAATGAAGCAGAATTTTTTTGATGAGGAAAATAAAGATTTATGTATACTAAATTTAGGAAGATGAGCCCCTACCTGTTATTAGATATATATGATAGAAAAACTCACATAAACTTGCTTTAGAGATGGTTTTATTTATCAGAATAATCAAATTAACTTAGCCAATCACGTAAAGCATGGACAATCAATTTTTATGTATCATTTAATCACATATGTAGTTTATACCCTTTTTCTCTGCCTCTTCCTTTACTTTACTTTTCTTTTTTTAAAAATTTATTTTGTTACATATGGTCAAACGTAAGCAAAAAAAAAAAATGACGACATTAACAGCCCTTATTAAATTCCAACACAAATAGCCAACATTAAGATTTATACTATTGTGTATTTCACTCCTGAAAATTATGCTTTATGGAAAAGCCGCATAGAGTAAGCTGTCTTATTCAATTGATTATGTCTTTGGCTATTCAAAGAAACACTAATGAACATGTACCAAATTAGCGAGTTGGCTAAACATTATAAAACAAAGATATCATATGATTTTAAAGAACAGGTTTACAGTGTTTATCTATTTAATGTGGTTCATCACTTTGTTTACTTTATGCTTAAATACCACTCGCTACTTTAGTTTTTTGAAATCGTTGGTAACTCTCAAGATGCTTGTGATAAAAAGTATTCTCTTTATTTTTGAGATATGCAAGTAAACATATTCACGTCAAAAAATGTGTAGTGGGAAAAAAATTCAAAGCTTTGCAAAGTTCTTAGCTAAAGTAAGTGTGTATAACTCTATCAAGAGCTTGAATCATAATTACGTTATTGCAGAGTCCGGGTTCTTTTTTAATGAGTAAAGCAGTTGATTTCGAATTTCAAAACCGAGATACTTCAGACGAAGAGAAACCGATTCTGCTTTCAAAAGATTCTCTAAAATCAGCATCTATGAAGAAAGAAGAACTTCTTGGACTGGAAATCAAAGGAAGCGCTTCAATGTCCAATAATGATAGTGATGGTGAATCAGATGATGACGGATATATTTTATATTTTATCTTTGCAAAGAATATCAAAAATCCTTACGATGTCTTAACAGGACCACCAGATAACAACTCCAGACGAAAAGATTACTTGAGAATAATTGGACGAGATACCAAAACCGAATGTAGTTTGCGAGATAAGAGAGTAAATGTATTTTATTTTTATGTTTCATTTCTATGAACTAACAGATAATGTTGTTTTTTATCCATAATAGAAAGTAAAAATTGTTGGTTTAGACTTTAAACAAGTAGAGAAAGCATTTCAACAATTCCAGGCTTTACAAAAAGATTATGTAATTGTTTTCAACACTACAGAAGTGAAATAACAAATTTTAAAACCATTGTATTTCTATGATAGAAATCTCGTAGAAATGAAGCCAAGATGAATAGCCAAAGTGAGAATAAAAGGGAGAAGAAGCAGCCAAGTGGTATCCTTAACTATTACCAATTAGATAATGGGTGGAAGACACAGGAAGATGCACCAGACGAAGTTAAGGAAGGTACTATAAAATCTTAGTTTCATCTTCAATTTTTTTTTTTATGTCTAAGTTCTACATGAAAAATAGCGCCAGATGATAAACTGATTTAGGGAGAAAAAGGGTATATAGAAAACCAAGAAGAAACTCTTGGCTTTCGACCTGATACTAGTTGTTCAAATCCTGGGGTTACCTGGCTAGCATCCAAATATAATAATGACTATCCTACTTTACCTAAGAGTCTTCTAGAAAAATGTAGCAAAGCACAGCATGCAAAACGTAGCAACAAAAGTTCATCTAACAACACCAAAAAGAGAAACGAATGAACAATTGAGTAAAAACAGATACATGTAGAAGGCTTTAATAAATGATAAATCATGGTCCAAAAAAAATAGTTAATTATCGATGCATTTTTAGTCATTTATAGTATCGCCCTTTTGCTTTTATGATTGGCATGCATTGTAACAATGATTATGATTTTAAAAATAAATTTTATTTTACTATCAAGTGACTTTTTTTTTTTAAATGACATGAAGTTCTACATCTGGGGGAAGACTTATTTATAAATAAATAATAATAAAATAAAAAAAAGTAAAGGTTCGGATATATATTTTTCAAGATATTAATCATGTGTCTTGTTATAGTAGTAGAAGACCGTATCATAACTCTGATTTACTTTGTTTTGGGTAGCCAATGGTGGTGCTGTACTTTCAGGGGTCCAGCCAATGATCGATTTCACTGGTTCGCAGGTATAATCCTTGTGTTTACGAGGAATAGGTATATGATTCTCTGGGTCATTGATATATCGATTATAATAAGTTTGAGCTGTTTTTTTGTTCATCTTGACTTTTGTTGCTGCTACTGATACACTTAGATTACCATCAGCAATGTAGCTAATTAGATCTTTTACTTGATGATAGGTTGGAGCACTATAATGTTTTGTTGGAACCGGAATTTCGTGATTTGGATCCTCCAAATATTCCCTGTAGTATTTTTTAGCAGTGTGTTCAGATATGTTTGCCTTGATCGAAGCCTCTCGGAAGTTCATGTGGTCGTTGACTATATAGCTGATCAAGTTTTTTACTTCTTCATATGTACAAACATTGCCGCCACGACTAAATGGTTTGTCAGATACAGGAATACTGCGATTGGGATCGTTTAGGTATTTGAAGTAATATCTTTTTCCTGATGTGACGCCCATGTTAGCTTTACGCGACGCATCGGCGACAGTCATTTGGTCATCAACAATGTAGCTAATCAGATTTTTAACCTGTTCGTATGTACACGGCTTACCGGGAGGCGTCTTTCTCCTTTCAGGTTTAGGCACTTCATGATTGGGGTCTTTCATGTATTTATGGTAGTATCTTCGGCCGGTCTCAATGCACATGCCGAGTTGAGTCGCCGCTTTTGATATGCTGATTTTGTCATTGACGATTAAATCAATCAGCTTTTTGACCTGATCATGTGTGTAATTTCTGTCACTGTCTCTTTCAGGTCTTGGGATATTCTTATTTGGATCTTTCAAGTACTTGGAATAGTACTTTCTACCTGTCGAGAGGCACACGTTTGCTTTTATCGAAGCTGCCGAAATCGTCATCTTGTCGTCAACAATATAGCCAATAAGTGCTTTTATTTGGTCGTATGTGCAGGAATTTGGTTGCCTTCCAGGAAGTGGAATTCTCTGCTTTGGATCATTTTTATACATTTGATAGTATCTATAAGCTGAAGCTTCGTCCATCTTTACTGTTATCGAAGCTTCCCCAATAGTCATCTTGTCATTTTCGATATGATCGATAAGTTGTTTGATTTGTTCTTCTGTGACGCTTTGATGTTTACTATTGACTTCGCTTAACTGTGGTGGTGGTGATGATGATTGTACTCTGTTATTGGTGCTGGATTCTTTCAAGATGCCTTTGTTCTTGGTTGGTGCCTGTCTTTTTGTTATCTTGTTTCTAGTGTCTGTCGTGTTATTTATAGTATGTAACAACTGAGAAGATTTAGGTCCATATTTAAAAACCAACTCTTTTGCTGGCGAATTGGGTGCTTGCCCCACAGGTTTAACCATTTATATTCGATACCGAGTAAAGAGGTTTATAAACACACACACACAAAAAAAAGAAAGAAGAAAAAAAAATTAAGATTTTAGGCTGGGTTAATTATACAAATATTCCCATTGGGTTATGACGTGGAAGGGAAACGGAGTTTTGTAAAAGAAGAAAAACAAACCTGGGTGTGGATGTACATAGATTAGACCAAAACCTTGTAATGAAACACCTGGAATCTGTCAAAACAGAACTTTTTACCCACCATCCACGCGCTTATTTATTTGTTTATTGCTAACCAAAGGTTTCATCGCGTGAAAGGCTTTTCATCATTTTAATGAGAGAAATGACTTTCGAGTAAGCGGCAGGTAGAGGGTTTTAGACGGCTGAAATAAAAATCAAAATGCTTAGTGTACACTTGAAAGTGTATCTAACAGAGAATGGATATACTTTATTTCAAAACAAATGCTTTACTAAACTTACCTTGTATCCATGGATTTCAAAAGAAAAGAGAGAGAGATAGGGCGGTTTCTGCGTGTTACACTAATAAATCCTTGAACACAATTGATAACAAGCCTTGGCTTATTATCACTGCATTTTATTGAATACAAAAACAAATATTGGTGTAAATACATATATAGTTTCAAGATGTCTAAAATAGAACTCCAATTTATTGTGTTGGGTTGTAGCAAATGCGTGCTCGTGTAGTTCTAAGGCGTTCCTTATGAAGTTTAAAAGGATACCTTATAAAATTACTGAGTCGGTCCTTCTGTCCCTAACGTTTTTCGGTTTTTTTTATTTTGCTGTATAATTCACTTCACAAAAGCATGTACTGTGTTTTTCAAAAAAATGAGAAAAATTTACAAATTAATGGGAAATAATTGAGAAAACATTACAAATAAATGAGAAAAGTGATAGTAATTATTGAGAAAGGGGGCATATATCATGTGTACAGAGTATATTTCAGGCAGTGAGCAAATAGTGGTTGGTAGCCATGTAGCAACGTTCATAAAGGTATATTGTTTCCCGATGAAGAATAGCATGATATAAAGCAACAGAGTAACGCATCAATAGGACAGAGGTAGATTCAGTAGATACTATGTCTGGCTCGCCAAACATACTATATTCCATTATTTTAGTATCATGTCTTGAGTTAATACCAATCTCTTCACCTCTCTTAGCCCGCCTTTTTTTCTCATCAACCTTTTCTCAATAATTATTCTCCTTTTTCTCATTAATTTGTAATTTTTTCTCATTTTTTTGAAAAAGCATGTACATCAACATAAAAATAAAAAGTTGCACCATAAAGGACAATACGTATATATCCATGCATTTGGTAATTCGATCGAATAACCCAACAAAAGTACAGGTTTTGCCTCGACAGTCTGCTGAAAATATCTGTAGCTCGAGAGTTTGAGGCATCAAAATGTGATCTTTGGTCTACTGGCTATAAAATGTGATGTCCCAACTACTTTTTCCATCCAACCCAGTGTCCATTTTCCAGATTTTTTTCTGCTACTTTTAATACTCATCCACCAAAGACTCCTCTTTTATTGACTGATTATATTACATGGAAGTTCTTTTATTTAATTTTCTTCAAAAAAAAAAAAAAAAAAAAAAAAAAAAAAAAAAA
>VCJJ01001749.1:48696-64296 GCA_024139415.1 Backusella tarrabulga
TCTCGTTGTGCGTTTTTACTGGTTTTTTAGCAAGATTTAGCTGAAGTGACAAACTAATTGGTCAAAAGCGGGAAAATATTTCGTTAACGTGGCAAACCAATTAGCTAAAAGTGGAATTGGATTATGTCAAAGTGGCAAATCAATCCATTCACACTGGAAAGAATTTTGGTCAACCTGGTGCAACAAATAATGTGTTGGATGAACTATTGAATTGGTGTATAATAAGATCAGTACAATGCTCATCTATTTCAGTTTAAAATAACGTCCATATTCACATAAAAGAAACAAAGATAGAAAAATAAAGGTTTGTTTAAAAAAGACACTGACCGTTAGCATCTACACGTATTTCTTTATCATTTTCCTAAATATATCACCACATACCACTATGGGCGGGGGAAACAAGTTAATAATCAAGGTCAATACACTTTTAATTTATTAGAACATACCTCGGGCATTCATTTCAAAGAATAGGTGTTGATATCAAGACACTTACATCATCAGCTCCTCTCGTATGGTGTAAATAAGAATAAGTTTGAATATCGTCTCAAAGGATAATATAAGCAGTTATAAGTTCAACTATACAAAGTACATAATAAGTTTTTGTTATCCACTCCATCGTTATTTGACATAGATGTCACTTCATATATCCTTTTTGTATCATTATAACAATAAGTATGACACGACTCATAAAGGTGGG
Organism: Backusella tarrabulga; assembly: GCA_024139415.1. Taxonomy (NCBI): domain Eukaryota; kingdom Fungi; phylum Mucoromycota; class Mucoromycetes; order Mucorales; family Backusellaceae; genus Backusella; species Backusella tarrabulga. The sequence goes on from VCJJ01001749.1 coordinate 49,394, forward strand.
TCTCACCAAGATCATAAAGAGTGTGAAGCATAAAGATCATAAATGGTGGAACTCATAAATATCATAAGATGGAACTCATCAAGAAATGGTTTCCTGTTTTTATCTTGTTTTTGAATAAAGAACTTTTTATCATAATAAAACTCATGCTACTCATTTAATCTCGGAGCTAATTGATGCTGATTTGAGCCACTCGAGCGCAAATATTGCTGTCGTATTTGACCAAATTTCTTTTTGGTTTTGGGCTAATTGATTTGCCACTTTGACGGAATAGCTTCCCGCTTTTGACCAAAAAGTTTTGCAAAGGCGCCAATTCTCACTAAAAAGCCAGAAGTGTAAAAAGCAGGCTGATGTTTTGCAACATTTTTTTTAACCTCTTCTCAAAAAATTATTTTGATTGTTCTCTCTTTTACACTACTATTACTTTCTCTTCTCACTTATCAACTGTAATGAAATGAATATCTCAGCGGAAAACTACTGGGATAATACCCTTCAAGTCTGTAAGTCTGCTCTTGGTCTACTGTCTGCCTTTGAAAATGACAACAACACTTTGATCAATAGTGCAATCGAACCACTTAGACAGCTCATTAACCATGCTTCTGATCTCGAATCCTTAAAAACCTTTCACAGCCAAATAGAACCACCCTCTTTACCGAAGGACCCCAAAGGAAAAGGAAAACAGGTGCTGGAACCGCGCGAAAATGCAATTCACTTCCATCTTGATCCAAGCTGGACTGTTGTTGATGACCGGACTGTCAATGTTACAATAGAGTCTACGGGAACAGTCATTGCTGCCAAAACTGTGACAACACCAGAGGAGCTGGACAGCCTAATTGCAAGAATGTATGAGGTGGGACGAGCTTCTCTGGATTGCGAGTTCATTGCCTTCAAGGAGGGTCTGCCTCAACTACAGATATTACAAGTTGCCGTTTCTACCACCGAGGGTTATGCCATCATTATTGATAAAGTAGGTGCTGAGGCTTTAACTACTAAGCTAAAGCCTTGCTTGGAGGACCAAACAATGAATTTTGTGGGGTGGGCCTTTAGAGGTGACGCGTCTGCCATTGAACGTACTTTAAAGGGCATTTTATTGGCACCTATTCTCGACCTTCAAGCCAAGCTTCGGCCTATTGCAGTAGAAGAGATGAATCTGTATGCTGGTGTATCTAAATACGCGCCCGACTGGGAAGCCCTCAAGGAGTTTCAAGATGCCAAGCTGAACGGTGACTCGTTTGAGTATTTCGAAGGTAATTGCATTTGGCTAAAGGACCCTCTTCCTCCTGTCGCACTTGTATATGCTGTCTTTGATGTTGTCAGTCTGGAGGCTTTGGTCAAGTCTACAGAAATCTATCCTACTCAAGATGACCATTATTGGCCCCTTACCATTACAAAGAATGCCGGAACAAAGGTCATGTCTAACTTTCACAAACAACGTGCCGTCGACTATTCGACGGCCATTGTAGATACAAAGGAGTTGAAAAATCAAAATGGATCTCATTTTTCCAACAAAAGAGGTTACAGCAAGCATCGCAAGAGCTTCAACTCTAGCCAAAAGGAATACGATCCTGAAGCGCAATACAAAGACGACATGCAAAAGGCCCTTTATCTTTCATTGCAGGAAAGCAACCATCCTTCCACTCCTGGATACGCGTCTTCTTCTAAAGCGGAAGATAGGGTGATTGATTTTGATGCGTCGGAATTACAATATTCTAACTTTGGTTTGGAGAGTGATTTACCACTGCCCAATGGAACGCCCTACTTTGCTGATAAACCCGCAGAGGAAGAAGATGATGATGAAGAAGAAGAAGAACTAGTGTTGGAGAGTACTTGGAGTGACATTGTTAATGAAAAGCAAAAACCGTTTTTGGGCTTAGGTTGGCTTGCAAACCCAGGCAATTCTGATGACTCCAAATCTTTTGGTTCGCCTGTGTTTGCTTCTCCTGTCGAAACCAGCGAGCCTAAAATCACTGATTTGAGGCGCCCTGTGGAGCCAACAAGTCCCCACACTCAATATATTGAGCAAATACCATCCTATGCCACTTCTAATAAATCCGCCTTCTCTCAAGTTCGTCAGTTATTCGATGCAAAACCTAAGCGATTATCACAAGATAGCAGTAACAATAATGTCAACAGTATATTTAGCTCTAAACCCGAGAAATCCAGCTATGCCAAAAATATGAAGGTATCAGGTGGAGTGACTAATCAAACTGGTACATTTGGCTGGGATGATGACACTTACAATGGTGGAGGAGGGAAGGCATGGAAGGATTTTGCCCAGACTGCAAAAACTGGCTGGTCCAACAATGTTGATACTGATCCTAACAATATTGATGAAATCAAACTATCTATCCAAACAGCAACGTCATCAAAGCCACACGAGCAAGTTAAATTCAACACTTCGTCGACAAATACTTGGTACAGTAAGGAGATTTTATCACCTAATCATAATGAATGGAATGTGGAGACTGAAAGACCAACCGTTATGACAATGCCAATAACCAAGTATGAGACACGCAAATCCAAGGGACCCAGATGCATCAATCCAATGGATAGCGACTTTAGTGAGGATGACGGTGACGAAGCTAATGATGATGATGATAATGATGATGACGATGACGATGGGAGTGTTGGCAATAATTATACAAAAAACGGTGACGAGAGTGGCAGCGATGAAAAGAACTCGACTAATCAATCAGTGACCAGCTCATCCACAACTAACTACTACACACACAACGAAGGCCAATGGACGAAATGGTCTAACCTAAATTATAAAGGAAACCAATATAGTCGTCGATCATCTTATGAACGCAATAATAGTAACAATAGTAGCAGCAGTAACTCAAGATCAACACGGGGTAGTTGGAGCTACTCTGGCGACCAAAAATCTAATAATAACTACAATAACAATAACTATGGCTACAATAATAATAATAGATATAGCCACAGCAACAATAATAACAATTACAATATCAAATGGAACAACAGAAATTCAGGTTCGTCATGTTCATCATCAACTCCACAGCCAACTCCGGCAAAGCAAGTCATCACTACCAATACAACAGAAAGATATGACAAATTAGAAATATATGTCAAAGAGCTTTATACCAACACTGGAGACTACATCAAGATATTCAAACTGACTGTTCCAAGTCACCTTGATCAAATCATATTACCGTCTCTAGACACACAATTCACAGTTGCAATCACATACCATCTCGTTCCCATCAATAACGAAAACCGTTTTCAGTTAAAAGCACTTCAACTTTATCTACCAGACAATAGCTCCTTCAACGTGATTATCGGACAAGCATGCCATGAAAACAGTACTGAGACTACACTCGACTCGAAATTCAACACGCTTCTAACACATCCTAATATCAATCGCATTGCATGGTTCCCTGGATTTTTTGACCTCTTGCTCAAAGAAAGAACAGGTGTTGAAATTGGACGAGTGGTGGATATCGGACGAAAGATGCATGAAGTTAGTGACGAGGACTGTGGTCCAGAGTTTATTTCTGCAAGCAACCACTACTTGAAGGATTGGCCATCACTGGAGCAGTTTATAACAGCAAAAGAGGAGTATGAAAGTGGTTCCAAGAGAAAGTTTATCAGCACTTGGGATAGAGATAGGATACCAGACTCTACTTTGGAATACAGTTCACTTCAAGGCGCTGCATTGTTCAAATTATATCACCTTAACAGGTTCTATTCTGTTCCGGATGATAAGTTCATTTTTAAGAGAGAGTAATCCCCCCCAAAAAAAAGGCTGTTTTTTTACTAATTCACACAAGCACTATTTTTATTCTAAATAAATATATTGATTGTTAAAGAATGTTTGAATACTTAGATTTGTGTGTTGGCCCCCTTTTTTTTATTAAAGAAGGACAAGTATTATAATCTTCATTTTCATCCAACTTTCTTGGCACTCACGAGATTAACCAGCATCATCATGTGGATTATTTATAATAAATTGAAATCAACAAGGGCCCGGATAATCAGTTTGTCATACAGCTCCTTATATTGTGTTACAGAATAGGTCTTTTGCCACCAAGAGGTACAAAGAAAACAGGAAAAAAGTGTGGTTACAATGATGAGAATTTTTTAGAGATAAAAAAGGAATAAAATTTAACTAATTTGGGAGAGTTAATCTGTTTACATCAAGTAAACATGGGACATCATGATTATGTTTAGAGTTGGGAATTATGTAAAAGACTGAAAAGTACATGTCTTCTACTTTTTTGTTCTAAACCGTTCTCTCAGCCAAAATAACATATATACACAATTCTTTAAGCATTATTGATTTAATATATCACATCACCTTTGGATGGTTTTTGATCACACCAATGTCCAGTTTACAGTGCAGCCTGACAAATGTAATATTTCTAACTAAAGGAATGTTTTTGCGCATAGCATATGTTTTCACAGTACTTATATATATTCCAAAGCTCTTTGATGGAGTAAGAAATACTTTTTTTCTACCAGGTTTTGACAAATGTAATACTAAGTTATGCCAATTAATACATAAGCAATAGAATGCATGTTTCAGCTTTGATCTCGTTGAGCTGTTAATATCCTTCAATCATCACATCCAACAATCTACAAAGTCTTCAAACAAACCGATCCCCCATGATGCTTAATAAATAATGGTTGGTAAAAATTCTATAATTATTTACCACACATACGTTGCATCTCAAGTTATTATATCACTTCAGCCACTGTAATATCATGTATGTTTTTGGAGATGAATACAAATACTGATATGAATTGCTTATATGATAGATACGGAGACCAAGATCTAAATGGAAGTATATTGTTATTTTTTTTTAAACACATATCAATATTCAGCTAAACAATTAAACAAGAATTCATCAGGCTTTTATGTTTTGTGACTTTATCTTCTATGATTGACTTGTAACAGTCAAATTAAATCAAATCCAAAAGTAGGAAACTGATGAATACCCAATAGCAAATGCATCCAATGCTTGAAAATATCAAAACTCAGAGCTAGGATGTTGACCAATTAAATCATTCTGTATAATCTACCTGAGGGCAAACGGAATACTTTGAAATTCACCAAAAGTATTCCATTTGTCAGGTTCTCTTGTATCTCCAATGGATACACTCAAGCATTTGCATCAATTAAGTAAATAGTTGTAAAGTCTGATAGGTTCAGTGAACAGATATGAATCCTTTCTTTGAACTCATCATAAGAATTAATTAATTTGGGTGAGGGTGATCAGGTCTCTTAAATATATCAAGTGTTTTATTTAAACTTTTCAACCTTTTTGGTATGCACTAGAAATACTGGCTTCTTCTTAAACACGAATGCTAACAAAAATATCCTTCTCCATTTAAGAATTGATGTGTTTTTAAACCCAAGAAGTTTAACTATAATTTACTTGATTATAAACATATTGGGAACAATACAGTGGAGTATTTTTATTCCTTTTCAAGGAAACTGTTGTGCTTGTTACTAATGTATACTTTTCATTGTTAGAATAGCAATAGAAAGCTGGTGATAACTAATCTTTTAAAAAGAGGAAATATCATTTGGAGATTCCATTATTCTAAAAAGCATTTGAATGCTTGTATGGGATATTGTTTCACGTATTTCTTCCCTTCTAGAAAAGGGGAGTAAACGTGGATCAAATTAGGTAAATCCAATGGTCAGAACAAAATGTAACAGCCAGAAAACAATGCGGATTTTAGTTCTATTGAAACGAAACCCCCAAAAATAAAAGGAATATAAGCTTACATACAAATAAATATAAAGGTGACATCAGTTATTGGAGGAAACAAACTTAAAATAAATAAAAAAGCAAAAGGTGAAAAAGAACACTTGATGATCTTTAAGTAAAGTGACATTTAACGATGGCTGTGTCAGACAAGTAAACAAAATAAATTAACAATTGATGAACAAAGAAGTTTGTTTAGCTATTGCATCAATGGCGTATATTTAATGGTATTGTTAAGATATATAAATGATTACATAAATAGGTTTTTAACAAAATAAAATGAAAGTTTGAAGTTTTTTGGGAAATAGCAGTGATTTCCAAATAAAGGATCCATGCGAAAAAAAAAAATTAACGTGCAACAAAATTAAAGTATTTCTTTTTTCATATAAATATATTGTGTTTCCTTTTCCCCATTTTACTTTTTCTTTCTCTTCTTTTTTGTTTTTTAAAAAAAAAAGAATAATAATAATAATATAAAGTTTATTTATACTTGATAAAGAATTACAAAAAAAAAACAGTAACCAAATAAAATGGGCAATACGCCGTCTTCTGCTCACAGTAAAAGATCAAAGCGAAGATCAGCCAACGATTCCCAATTTGAAAAAAAGACGATAACTAAAAGCAGAGATAGATTCATCAATGGAAGATCATATCATGCATTTGATAATAGTATTTATATGTTACCGAACGATGATTTAGAAACAGATAGATTACACGAGCAGCATTTTATCATCAAAGAATTACTTGGCTTGTAAGTTTTTCATACATACAGATATGTATATATATATAGACGAAATAGGCGTTAAAAGTTTATTTATTTAAGTAATATTATGGAAAAAGCATTTGCTACCCTTGATTTTCAATCTCAATTAAATGTACTCGATATATGTTGTGGACCTGCCACCTGGTTGTGTGAAACCAGCTTGGATTATCCCACTTGTCAATTTTCCGGTGTTGATATGTGTAATCAGTGGCCTCAAGTGATTCGTCCTGTGAATCTAAACTTTACACAAGAAAATATTCTAAACGGTTTGCCATATCCTGATAATTCTTTTGGTAAGTTCTTTTTTTATACAGAACCACGTAATAATAGTAAATAATCATAACTTGTTTTATATTAGATTTCATTCAAATGAGGTATAATTACACACACATCAGCATTTTTTTTAAAAAAAAGTTTTAATTCTAAAATGTTTATTGCCTTAAAGGTTTGTTGTACTCGCATTTAGAACACACGAATGGTCATTTGTGATATCTGAGATACGACGAGTTTTAAAAGACGGAGGGTGTTTTCAGTGTATTGAAATGGACATGCGCGTAAGTAATACCTCTACATCTAGTAACATATATACATATATATCCTTAAATTTATATATAAAAACAAAAACCTTCTTTTAACTATTTTTAGATTAAATCATCTGATTCATCTGCCAAAAAATATACTGAAGCATGTAAGTAGTATGGATTTATATAAGGCTTCATTTAAATAATCTGATTTACTTTCAATTCTAAAAAAAAAAAAGTCGAGTCGTTCTGTTCGTCATTTGGATTGGATATATCCACGGGCGCAAAGTTAAATACAATGCTGTCATTAGAAAACAATCTGAACGTGTTGCAAAACGAATATAGAGAGTTGCCTTTAGGCTGGGGTGGTCCTCTTGGTAAAGCTTATATACAGACATATAAAGGCGTCCTGTATGGTTTGTCTCCTTGGTTTAACCAATATTTGAATATAAACGATAGACACAGTTATAATCACCTTGTAAGAGAAGTTAGCGTTGAACTTGTGAAATCAAAAGCCACGATGGGCTTACATGCTATTCTCGTACAGAAACCTCATTCTCAATAAGTTTCTTTATATGTATATGTCTTTAACCAATTTTATTGTATACACGCTTTTTTTTTCCTTTTTTCTTTTAACCTTATTAACAAAACACTCAAAAAACAGTAACTACACTATTCAATTAGTGTCAATCTTTTCTACATAAATCCCACTTCGGAACAAAACCCCTTTTCTTTTATTGTTTTTAAAACCCCTTCAACATCTTCACTCCGCTTATGATATTTCTTCAGCATTGCCCCAGCTTTATAACAATGATTTTATAAAATAAATATGTATATTGGATTTAAACAAGACCTCAATTAAGCAAATGATATTTTAGGCTGCTTTACTATATCTATTTTTTTTCTTTTTTTTTTTATGTAAATGCCAGAATGATATTGTGCTCTGATTTCTGTTCCTGTCGGAATACAAATGCCTTGGAAATGAAGATCCATCATATATCTAACTTTAAATCCTTCGATTTAATCTAAAGAAGAAATGCATTGACATAGTATTCCACTCAACGCTGATATATTCAACTACTTTATGATGAAACCCATTCGTCTGTCAATGAAATTTCTTCTCAGTTTGATTGATTCATATTCCCACTAAATAAAACAGAGTTCGTCATAGGACACAATTGACAGAGCCGGAGAAAGAAAAGCGTTATTTTTGGTAAGTCAAAATACCTTTTCTTTTTAATCGATCACGAGTGAGCTTTTGGATTTTTTCCCAAAAAAAGAAAATAAACAATTAATTTTCTTTAATTAAATTAATATTTATTAATGTATATTGGGACTGTAAAAGCTTTTTAAAATCATGGAATGAAGGCGCGGTGGAAAAAGATAATGTCTTGTGGTCAATACCCCACACATACAAAGAAAGTGCATGACGTCTTATGCAGTCAATATTCTTGTTTTTTTTTGTTTTTTTAATTAAAAATAGTTCTTTCGATTTAGTTACAACAAAACGGAGAAAATTCGATATTATAGTTAATTTCATGATAAAGAAGTAAAAAAAATTATTGGTATTTATTTTTTTGATGCTAGCACAAAAACTTATGTTACGGTAGCCTTCCTTACGGAGATGACGGAGTGCTCAAAGACCATTTTTCAAAAGTTCAATAGGAACCAGTCTCTGCTATAGCTTACATACCCCAGAAAGAGATAGATAATTACCTAGTTCGTCATGAAGCTTATTAAATAGCCGTGGTAAAAAAATATAATGAGTTCTGATAGGACCTCTAAAATGGATCCATTCAAATTTGAGGTATTTGATAATTAGCAAGTAAATATTTGCATAAGGATTCTACGTGAACTTTCTTTCTTTTATTATATTAGGATAGTCAATAAATAATAAATATTTACTATATACTTTATCGTGTATTGTCAACAATTTATACGATATTGATGTTTTCATTCGATTATGCGTTCTTCCTTTGTCCACCTTTTTTAAGAATAGAAGGTTTTCAAACATAGATATTTATTATTATCGTCGACCATTAGCATGGCGTAATAAACCTTAAATGCAGTCAACGAGAGACGAATGAAACACAATTAGAGTAACAAAATAACGTAACTGATAGTAAAAATAAAAATAAAATAAAAAAGCACAGCACGACAGTGAGGGGTTTTTACGTCCCTTTATTTTCCATCACGGATGCATAAAAATGTAGCACAACTCTTTTTATTTAAAGAACTATCAGTTTTTTTCCGAAAACATGATGGCTATTTCCATTATCAAAAAGCTATTTTAAATTCAAGATGTAGGACAGTTTTGAAAACTGAAGTGTATCACCATCGTTATTTACTTTAAAAAAAGAACACTGTGTTTATTTAGATAATCTGTTTTCTTTTTTTGTAACATGGACTGTGCTTTAAAGTGTAACCGCAGCCAATAAAGGATAAAATATTACAATCTTTGACAAATTTTGGGTATTGTGCTCGCTTGTGCACCATGTCATACAATTTATTTCACATGTTCTGGGTAAAGCAATGTATCAATGGGGATGGCAATAAAGAAGACGACAGATTATTTGAATTACCAACATAAATGTACTTTTATCGCGGTAATAAAAAAGTCACCCATTTTAAGGATTAATCGATTGCATCATAAGATGAAAGGTCCCTTTTCAAGAAAGTACTTTTCTGGATTGTTTATCCGAAAAATAACAGGAAAAAAAAAAGCTTTGTGCATTTTCCTTTGCTTAGCTAACACCAAATGTGACTATTTCTGTAGTTCTCTATTCGCGGTAAGCTGAAGAAGTTACAATCTTAAATACCTTTGGGAGTTGACTAAGTGTACAACGAAACACTTTTTTTATACCATTACAAGTATAAAAATCTCGGATTACTTTCTTTTATTTAATTATTTAAGAATTTTTTGTAGTGCTGGAACCTATGAAAACTTGAAGATTGAAGGCTCGAAGAATAATCGGGAGGTTTTCTTTCAGTCATGAGCACTGACTAACTGGAAATTCTTTTCCCATCAGCATAATTAAAGTCATCTGACATGCATATTGAGTGAATAAAAGGTAATGGCCGTCTACTATGAAAAATAATAATAATATGATAATTGAGTTGGATGTAACAATCATTCAAATTATTTAGCACACATTTGATAATTTAAAGTTTAGTCTTTTTGGAATACTCAAGTGTTTTGCCTTACATTAATCCAAATCTTTTACAGATGTATGTATACACACATATAACATACAATACTTGGGGACACCTTGGTCGTGAAACTTAGACACACTTGTGGACAAGTGGGAATATTAGATTTTATTTTTGCTACTTTATTCTGAGATCAATTAAGTCAGAAAAAAGAAAAGGGTTAAAGAATATCAAGGATCATTTTAATTACCTTATCTAAATCATATTATGTAATTCAAAGCGAAAAAAAACTTTAAGATAGATTATATGAATCATAATTCACTATAATGACAGATTTCATAACAATAACAAAAAATAAGGTTGACTTTTAATATTTATTTATTAAAAAATAGCACTTCTCAGTCGTCTTTTTAGACTACTTCCTCTATCTGCAATTTCGACTTGATAGAATCTATTAGTTTCATCGACAAAAAAGAAAGAAAAAAATGTGGTAATAGTAAATAACTTTAACTACTAGTGTAATTTATTATTTGTTGTTGCTGTATATCATACAAACCTGTAATTATAATATGAAAAGCACAGGAAATCAGCATATTTTGAATAATAATAATAATAATAATAATAATAGCATAATTAAATAAAAACAATTTAATAACGATTTGCTATTTCTCGGTGATTATGACGATAAAAATAGTCTAAAGAGTATGTTGCTCCTTTTTTTCAAACTAATACATCATTAATGGTGATTGTAAAGTGGTAAAAAAGGAGTACAGCCTAGTAAACAAATACATCTTGCTTCTTCATAAAAATTAAATGAAAAGAAAGGTACATTCGAATTTTTGTATATTTTTTCCTTCATAATTAATTTTTAAGTGATAGTTGTCATAAACCAAATTACTCCTTTTTCTTACTTTATACAGAAATGTTTTAAACAGGCTAGATATTAATTTTTTTATATAAAATAGTCTTATCAGTTTTTTCTTTTAGCCATTTAATTTGCTTCTTGTACTCAATGTCGACCAAAGGTACATTTTGTTTTCTTGCTTATTTCTTACAATTATGATGCTCTTGTTAAAAATTTATTTAAAACATCTTCCTTCTTTTTTAATAATCACTGTATTATCTTATTCTGTGTGCTTTGTATATTTTTTTTATAATAGACGTTCTGGATCAAATCCGAGATTTGCAATCAGTAATTGATGAATTTGCAGCTGATGGTAGTAAATATCAATTTTAATATGATCGGAAAATTACAAATAGATTCACTGATCCTCTTTCTTATTCTTTCTTTTTTATTATTTTTGCACTTCTTTATCACCATATTTTTCTTTCTTCTTTTCCGTTATGTTATTACTTTTGTATATTAAAAAAAATTAAAAACGAAATAATAATAAAAAAACAGGTAAAACAGGTGCAGATAAACCACATTCGTCTATAATCTTGCAGAAACCAAACGAAGTTGAAGGCGAGAAAGAAGAGAAAAAAGAAAAAGCAAAACGAGAAGAAAAGATCTTGATCGAGACCAAGCCAGAACTTTTACTAGAAAAATGCAACTTGAATTTGTCGGATGATTTTTCATCGTTAGTCGAGCAATTCAAACAACACTTGTCACCTTCTACGATTACAAAGTTTCCTAAAAAAGACGTTGATATTTTTCAGTATCGAAAAAAAGAACTATCGGTTAATACTAGTCAAGAAAAGATTCAAGTAGAAGAGCAGCAAAATCTTCCAAAACAAATAGACGTTGAAAACAGTTTCCTTAACGCTACTACACCTATCACCAAAAGTACTCGAAGTAGAAACAATAGTCATAGCAGCAGTAAAAATACAAAAAAAACCAATGGAACCCATAGTAAAAATAGCAACAATAGTAGCGCCAATTTATTGAACTTGATACCCACATCCTCAACAACATCATCACCACGTAGCTGCAAAATGTCAAGACGTACTTCAGCGTCCAGTAAAAAATCACAGCGATCCGTTAAAAGTGCACGTCAAAAAAGTCAAAGGCGACATAAACAGCACCAAAAGCAAGACAAATATGTCGAACGCTCTTATGATGAGATGATGAGAATACCTGATATTTTTGAAAGGGTTTCATTTTACGAAAAGACATTGAGTTTGTGCCTTCAGGTTGAATCTCCCATCGCCAATTGGATCAAGAAAAACAGCGCAAAAGGACCACCAAAGCCATTAACCGAGGGTAGAGATAATAATAATAATAATAGTAATAATATATCTATTTATTTATATACCTAAAATGTACTTTTTTTTTCTAGATTATATACCTCCTACAGGCTCAACATCATTGGAATCCATGACTTCGGATCCTTTCAGTATCAGTTCGCCTTTTAGTGGAACCATTGCACCATTTTTGAAGAAATCTGGATCGCAAACAACACCAAAACCCACGCAGCCAGAGCCTCGGCCATTTATGACACCTTCAGCACACACAATGCAGAGCTTATTCGGTAAATCCATTAGTCGATTAAATCTATCTCGATCAACACAAATACCACGATACGACCCATCCGAAAACATGAGGTTTGCAAAAACACCAAAGATCACCCGTCGTAGCAATCGATCATCACCCATGGATAATAACTTGGCGTTCAAGTTGACACCAAAAATGCCACAGTCCTTTACTGGTCAAAAGATGAACGCCAGCAAAACAAAGGCACTGAATTATATGACAAATGTATTACCACAGCTTGACATTGATATTTTATCAGCATCTTTGGATGAGGCAAATGGCGACCCCATGTTGGCTATTACAATTGCTGTTAGTCAGACAAAACAGAAATCAAAAAACGAGCATTTTTTAGCGAGTCATCGATAATTGTATTATTATTATTATTTTAATTATTAAAGTAAAAAGTAAAATCCGAGAAATTACCAAAAACTGCAAAATGGCCCTTTTTGGCATAAATATCAAATGTGAAAGGTCAAATGATTCATCACCCCTTTTACTTGTTTTTACCCACACTCTTATTTTTCCCCTGTTTTAGTTTTCCGGGTTTTTGTTGTTTTTGCTATTTGCTTCTTCTTCTTCTTTGCTATTTAACGTATTACTCTTTGATAAATAATATAAATTAAATGTCTAGTCAAGGAGTAACTCCATATCTAATATTTGTTATACTGTCGATACTTTTGGTATATCAAATAAACTTGCTTTTGTAAAATAGTTAACTTTCACTCATCTCATTCGCTCTTTCTCTTCGTATGTATATTTTATAAAAAGGGTGTTTTTCAGTATGGTTATCACAATGGCGAATTAAATACTCCTCAGCAAGTCATTTCTGAATGCAAAGAAGCGGGCGACAATATTCACTTAACAGCTTTTAATCTGCCCAGATGTGTTCCCATGTCAGATTCAACGTATTCCTTGGTGGTTGCCATCATGACAGTAGGTGGCTTAATAGGATCTTTGGCAGCTGCATACTTTAGTGATCGATATGGAAGAAGGAGATCGCTTTTTGGTATAAATGTATTGATGGGAATTGGCTCACTTATAATGGCACTGGCCGTTGCGCCCGAATGGATGATGGTAGGACGGTTCATTGTAGGGCTTGGTATTGGCTCAGTCACTGTCATTGTACCTGCATATATCTCAGAATGCGTGCCAACGTCCAGTCGCGGGTTTTTCGGTGCTCTTGTTCAGTTGATAACTTGTATGGGTATCATGGCAACGCAGGTTATTGGTCTTTATTTCTCCACATTGTCACGATGGAGATATATTTTCGGATTGGCTGCAGTGTTGGCAGTGGTGCAGATTTGTCTTTTGGTTTTCTGCGTTGATTCACCCCGGTACTTGGCATCGCTCTCCAATGGATTTGAAGATGCAAAGGCATCGTTGCTGCGTTTAAGAAAGTGCTCAGAAATGGAAGCTGAGGAAGAAATCAATGAATGGCGTCGTGACTGGGCGAATCATGCAGTGTCATCAGCAACACTATCATCAGGAGATGATGAGAACACTGAAAGTCATCAACAGCAGCAGCAGAGCCATCATGTTAATACTTTAACATTCATTACCAATCCTGCTTTTCGAAGAGCCTTGTTCCTTGTCATTCTTGTGCAATTCACGCAGCAATTTTCGGGCATTAATGCGGTGATATATTACTCGACATCTATCATGTCGAGTATCTTTCCAAATTCATCAGGTATGATTACCGTTTATATTTCTGTGGTCAATATTGTGTTCACTGGTCTGTCTGCCTATCTCATGGATAAGGCGGGGCGAAGAACCTTATTTTTGCTGTCCACTGCATCCATGACTGTCACCGCTTTCTTACTTGGTTGGAGCATTGAACATAACCAGGATGTAGTCTCGGTGATTGCCATATTAGGATATGTGGCTACCTTTGCCTTAGGTCTTGGACCAATACCATTCTTAGTGGTACCTGAATTGGTGGATACTCCTGCGGTATCAAGTGCGTGTTCTATTGCTCTGGCAACAAATATGATTTCCAACTTTTTAGTGTCAGCAGGATTTTTAAGTTTACGCAATTTAATGGGACAGGGACAAGTATTTTATTTGTTTGGTATCTTCCTTATTCTGCTCTTTGGGGTATCCTATCTTGTTCTACCAGAAACCAAGAACAGATCAGTCGAGGAAATCATCCGATCAAACTATACAATTTATCCTGTTCAGTACCATGCACTGCCTAATGATGAAGAAGAAGAGTGATTTTAATATAATTCAAAATCAGAAAAATACTAAAAAAAAAAAAAAAAATT
>VCJJ01001751.1:0-26457 GCA_024139415.1 Backusella tarrabulga
ATTTTGGCATAACAAAATCCCTTTATTTCAATAATATACGCCTTGTCAAAATCCTCCTTTGATACAATTTTTCTCATTAAATTTTTCTCCTTATTTTTCTCATTTATTATTTATTTTTCTCAAAATATTTTCCTTTTTTCTCATTAATTTGTATTTTTTTCCCAATTTCTTGAAAAAAACAGTACGAGTGCAAATTGGATATAAATCATGTTATGAAGGTCTTTTTTTAGGCTGTTTTTTATTTTTAGACTTAAAAAAAGGAAAACAAAAACAAAACAATAATAATTTAACCAAAGTTAATGCCTTGGGCTAAAGGAAGAGCTCCAGAATAATTTATGGTGCTAAATAATAAAACATGATGAGTAAAAGAAAATACGTGTATTAAAAGATGATAACTTACCATGTGCCTCTTCTGCAATACTGTTTCCAGCTATCGCTACCACTTTCTCGACCACCACCAGTTTCCTTTTCTCCACCAAAAGCCCCACCAATCTCAGCACCATTCGTGGGAATATTCACGTTGATGATACCGCAATCAGATCCAGAAGGACCAATCCATTTAAAGATGGTTTCCGGGTTATTTGTGAAAATCGAACTAGACAAACCTTGACCAACGTTGTTATTAATCGCTATAGCCTCATCTAAAGTCTATTTATGTAGATATGTTTAGTACAATTGCATACATTATTTTAGTAAATATATCATAAATTACCTTGTAAGTCATCGTGTGAAGAATTGGAACAAAAGATTCATTCTGTACCACCTTCATATCAGGACGTACTCGAGTCATTGCGGGTTCTACAAAGTTACCATTCTTCAAAGGACCATCACTAAGCACATTTCCACCAATCAGGACCTCTCCACCTTCTTCCTGAACTCTCTTGATGGTATCTTTGTAGGTTTTCACGGCAGCCTTTGTGTGTAATGGACCACAAAGCACACCGTCATCAAGGGGATCACCCACCTTTACCTGAGCATAGGCTTTCTTGAGTCTCGCTATCAATTCATCGTAGACGGATTCCTGGACTATCAAACGGCGTGTGGTGGTGCAACGTTGTCCAGCAGTACCCACGGCTGCAAAAAGAATAGCTCTGGAGGCAAGGTCCAGATCACAATCATCCGTTACAATCAGTGCATTGTTTCCACCAAGCTCAAGAATGGATTTACCAAATCTGCCCTGGACAACCTGCCCAATGTGTCTTCCAACGTTGGTAGAACCTGTGAACGAAAGGACGTGGGCTCGTTTGTCCTTGGTCAATGCTTCTCCTACATCAGCACCTCCGGTCACTAGTGAACAAAGCTCGGTAGGCAATCCTTGTTCTCTGAGTTCCTGGGAAATGACTTTGGTCACCGCGATCGCGACAAGTGAGGTAGTGGGGGCAGGCTTCCAAATGGTTGCATTACCAGTAACAAGAGCAATAGCGCAGTTCCAACCGTAGACAGCCACTACATATTATTTGGTAAATTAGTTAGTACATATTAAACCTGAAACGTTTTATTTTTTTTTAATTTTTACCTGGAAAGTTAAAAGCACTAATAATTCCAACGGTTCCTAAAGGATTCCATGTTTCCAGCATGGCATGTCCTGGACGTTCAGAGGGGATCACAGATCCTGAGAGTGTACGAGAGAGACCTAATGCATATTCCAAGATATCGATATATTCCTGAACTTCTCCGATGCCTTCTGGTAAAATCTTGCCCATCTCAAGTGCAACCAATTTACCAAGTGGTTCCAAGTTCTTAACAAGTGCGTTTCTCATGGCAAGTAGAACCTGACCACGCTTTGGAGCAGGAATCTAGGAAGGAAACTTTTATTGTTACTGCTAGCTGTGACGACAAAAGAGATAATTAAGAATATGTATTTTACCTCTCTCCAGATCTTTTGAGCTTCTGCTGCTTTTTCAAAAGTATTATTTAAATCTTCAGGTGTTCCCTAGCGCAATCATGATAAGTAATTTAAATTCAAATAACCCTCGTTTAAAATTATACGTTACTTGAACCACTTCGGCAATAACTTCATTATTCACGGGATTGATAGAAGGAACGATTTTACCTGAACCTTTCCATTCACCATCAAAGACACCTTTATTATTGGTCTTTTCAAGACCAAGTGCATCAAATACCTGCCGATGCTTATCAAAGGTTGAGATACATCGCACTGCATTATGTCTGGCTAAAAGACGAGATGCATGATGAGAAAGTACGTCTTTTGTACGTAAAGAGACCAATCTTGATAACATATTAAATTAAAAAATGATGAAGAGAACAAACAACTTCAAAGAGAGAAAGTGTTATTTATATTTATTCAGTGCATGAAAACGATAATAGCTGTCATAGTCACATCGTGGGAATAATGAGTTTGAATAAGGGTCATCAGAACGTATGCGTCATTTTTTTTTACATTGTTATTATTTATTTGGGAGCTTCGTTCTCTAAAGGAGATAACAATGTGTGACGATAAGGTGAATATTTATATATATAATAAACATAAAAATAAACCTTATTTAAATCGTTTCTTTACCTGTTAAAATGCCCTTTTCAATAAGTGCAGAAGCATCAGGTCTGTCTTGAATCTTCTGTTCCATTGCATCCTGCAACAGACTTCTTTCTAAGTCTTGTTGCTGCTTCTGAAGAGAAGGAGATACTTTGGTGTCTATGCATCAAGAAATCACAAGATATATTAAAATAAAAATAATCTTTATGAAACACATATTTTCACTTTCTCTCCTTTATACTACAACACATTGAAACTTTAAAAATCTTTCCCCCTTGTTCTTTCACACACAGACACAGACACACGCACACGCACACGGCATATATATACATTGGCAAAGGTAATTGATATAACTTTATACTTTACCCTTTAAAATGTTCTTTTCAGCAAGTTCCTCGGCGGTGGGACGATGATCGATCTTATGGCGGAGGTTATCAGCAATCTTACGCTTTTCCAGCTCTTCACGGTGTTGCTGAATAGCAGGAGCAATCTTGGGGTCTTGATTTTCCATTTTGTTTAAATAAGTGCATATTAGACCATACTTGTCAAAAATGCGATATACTACGTTTAATAAAGTACATACCTTTAATAATGTTTCGGTCAATAAGGTCTTGAATATCAGGACGATGAGCAAGTTGCTCTTCGAGAGATCTTGGTTGAGCTTCAGGAATAGCTATTACATGTACATCAGTATCTACTATTGAGGATAAATATTCATATAAATAAAACTCACTCATTGTTATTCTAACTATGAAAGTGCAAAAGAAAAAGAAAAACAAAGAGTAAATTCAAAAAAAAAACCTTACATTTTATAAAGTAACACACGTAATACCTTTTTATTATGGTCGTGACGTCGTTGTGTAATCCATATTTTTCTTGGTAGCATGTTGGATGCAAATCAAAAGGTGATATGCTTCCCATTCACTGCATGTGTGCTTGGTTTTATGTTTGATTTTATTGTAAGGAAAAGAACAACAAAAAAATGGGACTGTGTACCTCGATCTCGAACATGAACTGTTTCTCTCTACAATATGCTTTTCAGTCCTCCTTATTTAAAGCTATGATAAAGAAGCATGATAAATATATGCTGACTTCTATAAATGGTTAACGACTTTCTGGCAGAGAGACCATTATTACATGGAAACTGGATTATATATTTGCCCTCCTCCAATAACAATTTTACAGCATTTCCACTCTATAATAAATTAAAGATGATATAAGGAAGGAATATAAATTAAATAATTTTAAAAGAAAGAGAGAAGAAAACACGAGTAGGATAAACATTTAAGTACATGAAATCATTTGATACATTATCTTCAATCACTTTATCATTTTGTTTTGTTAGGTAAATAACTCTGGATTGTTTGAAAAATAAATAAATAAATATATGCTCAAACTTATGCTAAAACAAAATCTGAAGCTAAAATGCTCCAAGCTTTCGTAGAAAGCAATAGTAAATCGCTCATAGACTCAGCCCATATTAATTTTTTTCCCGAAAGAATCATGTTGATTATATGTGCATACAATATGTCATTTTCATGCTTACGGGAGCCACAGATCCAGAAACTTAGAAGAAAATGATAAAGCTGTCCTTGTTCTTTTACTACTTTTTGTAGATGCGGCTTTTGAAACCATTAATAAATATCGAATTAAATTTTATTCTAGTTTCATGCAAAGATAGGTTCAAAAGATAAAGTCAAATCATTTATTATCAAAGCAATACGCTTATAAAAAATACTTTGTATAAAAAGGTATAAACATAGTGGGGTATTACGAAAAATTAGTGTAAGTAATAAGCAACAAAGGCTGGTACAATAAGAGAAATTCCTCTACGTAAAACAGAGCCTTCGTTCATTTCAGCTTCGGCAGGTTGCTTGAGACCGTTAGCGGCATTGTTAGAGCTTGAAGCAAGAGACTCTGGTGTTTCATTAGGGATTTCATCACGCTTCTTCCATTTACCATGGCTATCATGGTCGTCGTATTCGTCGTCGCAATCTTCGTCTTCCCAGTCATCGTGATGTTGATCGTCGTTTTCATCACAATCTTCGTCTTCCCAGTCATCGTGATTATGATCGTCGTCTCCATCGTGGTTATGTTCATCGTCTCCATCGTGATTATGTTCGTCGTCTCCATCATGGTGGTGATCATGTTCAGTATCAGCACCATCAGCATTAGTAGCTATAAGAACATTAGATATTCATATTATCTGTGAGCGAGAGAGTAACATTACAAACCTTGGGATGCACCATCAGCTGTTTGGTTTGAATCTTCGGCAGTAATCGTTATAACAGCTGCATCTTTTTCAACTTGGGGATTAAGAATAATGCAAGGAAGGGGACCTGAGCAATCACCACCAGCTGCTCGAAAATCTTGAAGTTCCGCACCAACACCACAATCTAACCAACTATAGTCATTACCAATTGTAAGGCCCGCGAAGTTACCAGTACTTCCATCAATGATATTAGCTATTAAAGAAAAGTACTATAAATACTCGTTCAAAGAAATAGGAGATAAAATAATACCTTCAGGAGCTAATATTAAACCACTAAACGGACCAACAGTGTTTCTAACAATTGTAAAGCTTCCTTTTGTGTATTCTCCATTGCAATTAGAAGGGTAGAAATTCCAAATTGTTCTACAAGCATTAAGATCTTTAGATGGCTGGTCACCTCTAAGTACAATAGTACTTCCAACATCTACAGGAACCTATAATTGGATGATTTTAGTTTTGATTATGAAAAATACTGTAAACAAAAACCTACGTTAATAATTAAGTTATTGGGGAAAGTTGCTCCACCTTTCACTCCATCCCAGTCGCCTTTGCCCAGGAACATGTTGTAAGGGCATGACAATTCATCAGGATAAAGAGGACAATCATATTCGTTACATGTATCCATTGTCATAACAGCAAAACCAGCAGATAAAGGACCCAATTGTGTTAAAGTATCATCTCTGTTGAGTCGATAATTAGGCGAATAAGAGGCATACGTTTTTTGTATGTAACTGATAGTAGTGTAGGCATCATAGAAACTAAATATACCCGTTCCTTGTTGTGTGTATACTCCACATCCAGAGGTTTGAACTTGGACGGTACTTTTGTCAGCGTCATCAGGTAAAAATGCGGCGCCGTGTACTTGAATATCAGTTGCATTATACTCTCCTCCGACAACAAGACCATAAGAATTCAGGCTGGTACTGATGTCGCTACAGTCACTAGAACCATGGTTAGAATTAACTCCGAATGATGAGGCGGTAAATCTTCCAGCAACTGCCAATGGGCCAAGAATATCTTGGCCTCCATTTGTTGTAAAATCGCCAAAGAAAATACCAGTAAATCTTGTAATCTAGCAATAAGAAAAATATTAGTAATTTAATAGAAATAAAAAAAATATAGATATGAATATTGATATATACCGTTTGAGAATCTATTGATCCACTGCAAGTTGTGTTACCAACAACATCTTTAGTGATTCCATTCATTCCAGCATATTTGGGATCCTGAGCATGTTTAAAAAAAGAATCCATATTGGCTGTTACATGATTGTGAGTTATTTTTTTCTCTCTCTCTAAAGCATAGTACAAAGCTAATTATATATTTACTATTTACACCAACTAGATCTATGCATTGTTGAGGGGGAGGGGGCGGAGACGGAGGGTTATATCCCAATGCTAGGGTGGCGCTGGCCAGGATTATTGCATATTCAATTTTCATTACTGGAAATACTATTTTCTTTTTAAAAAAAGGCTAGTATATACTTGTGGTAACGAGCGGAATAAAAATAAGGAAAAGAGAGGAAAAGAAAAGAAAAAGCGTAAAAATGAAATAATTTATTACTTCAGTCGTTCAATCATAGACACACTGTTATTAACATCCGAATATTTTCAAAATGAACTGTCAGACAAAATTTTCCTGTGGGAGGTTATGTATTCCGTTTTTGTAAATGTTCGTAAACACCTTTTTTTACTGTTGATGTTGCTATTAAAATTTTTTTTATAAACCCTTCAGCTTAATAAACGAGAACAAAATATTAGCATACATAGAAATCACACATTTCGTAGTTAAGAATAAAATGACGATTACTTTATTGTGTCCAATAAAATGAATTTTACTACTTCATAGCAAAAACTGTTGGTTAAAAATTCCCTTTATTCTAGTGCTTTATAAGAATCATCTCTAGTTATCTTTATTTTTTATCCACGCACAATGAACGCTTTTAGTAAACCTTTTATATCTGAATATGACGCTATTATAATTTTTACTTTATCATCTCTTACTTTTTCTATCCTTCTTAGAGAATCCTTTACATCATGTACGGTACCTACCAGTACTGAAATGTCAAAAACAGGGCATACAATATTATTCAGGACTACGATTTATGGCTGGTATGGGTATGAGAAAAACTCCTTCATAGATATCTGAATATGTACAATGGCTTTGTCTCTTCGCATATTATTTACTAGTATAATGGTTATGTAAGGAAGGAGCGATATGTGAATTGTATTTTATCCTAAGGAAAACCAAGTCTTTTTTTTTTCCTTGTCCCTTTCATTTTCAATGGGTTGTGTGCTGTTATTGTTACTATCATTTTTATTTGCAAAAATGATCGCCCGATCTATTTGTAAATGGGATTTAAGACTATTCTCACAATTACTTTAATTTCACTTTTTTGGTAATTAATCAGATTCATGACCGTTAAAACATTCTTCTATTTTCTCAATTTCTTTTTAAAAATCAATGGAGCAGTTCTATAATATATATTGTACTATAACTCGTTTAAGGGTAAGTCACAAAATAAAGGGAAATTAAAAATAATAATAATAAAGATACTCCTTTGTTTTTTATAAATTTGATCTGTAAGTAGATACTAATACTTACTAATTTTATTAAATAAGTCTTTTGAATTCTTATTTTTCTTGACATTGAAATATGGTCATGGTAGTTCCAAGTGTTAATACAAATTTTATTTTTCATATTAATATTAAATAAATATAGTAAATTGTAGATGCTCGAACTACTTTCTACATACTTCCAATTCTATGGAATTTTTTCATATTGTATATCGGAACCTTTTACATTTATTTTAAAAGTTGAGGTACTAAAGTGCACTTTCTTAATAACAATGGAAATTACTTGTAGACTATTTTGGCTTATTACAGCTTTACAGATTGACATTATACGGACTTTTTTTTTGTGGATGTCACGCTTAATAAACTGATTTTTGGGAAGAGTTAGAAAAACAAAAGTGGATTTAAACGTTTTAATTACGATAACAACAGCAACTTGTACTGATGCGTTAAGTAGGATATTGTATCCCATTTTTCACTGTGAAGACATTTACCTTGATTAAAATGCACTTGTTTAAGGTCAGCACAGCAACTACAAGTAGTGATAAACAACTTATAATTGTTATAATCGATATACATATTACACAGGGCTACATGATACTAATTTATTACTTGATAATTACATTTGAGGCTACTTCCTCTGACAAAAAAACCATTGTAATTATTCTCTACGATTTTCTGTTGACCTGTTTTTCTTTTAAACTACTCTTTATCCGACGTTTATAAGCCTTTTGACTGAAAGCCATCTTGTTGAAATAATACCTTCCTCAGACATAGTAAGAGTAGCTAGTTTTTTAATTAATTATACTAGTTTACCTGTGTGCTTTAAATTCTTATTTTCTATTTTCTTGGTAACTCAAAAGCACTATAACTTAAGATTATTCTTATATATATATATATATATGTGTGTGTGTGTGTAATATTTATTATTAATAGACTTTGCTTTAAAAACGTTTACCGTAGAGAGAAGAAAATGACATTTTTGTTGATCTGTATATTGATTATTTCAGAAGTTGACTTTCTAGTTTTTCAAAAATAAGTTAAAGAAATAAATCAAATCATTTATTATCAAAGCAATACGCTTATAAAAAAATACTTTGTATAAAAAGGTATAAACATAGTGGGGTATTACGAAAAATTAGTGTAAGTAATAAGCAACAAAGGCTGGTACAATAAGAGAAATTCCTCTACGTAAAACAGAGCCTTCGTTCATTTCAGCTTCGGCAGGTTGCTTGAGACCGTTAGCGGCAATATTAGAGCTTGAAGCAAGAGATTCTGGTGTTTCATTAGGGATTTCATCACGCTTCTTCCATTTACCATGGCTATCATGGTTTTTGTGATCACCTCCGTCTATAAAGAAAATTAGTTACTTGTATTATTTTAGCAAGTAAAAAAAGAATACAAACCTGTAGAAGTGGTGGTATCATCTTCACAAGTATCGCTTGAGGAGCTGGTAGGTGCTGAACTACTGGATGATACTGAAGTAGGTACATCACAAGACGACTGTTCTGAACTAGAGGAAGGCGATGAAGTAGGTACATCACAAGACGACTGTTCTGAACTAGAAGAAGGCGATGAAGTAGGTACATCACAAGACGATTGTTCTGAACTAGAAGAAGACGATGGACTAGAGGATGACTCCGAGCTAGAAGACTCTGAACTAGAGGAGGATTCAGAGCTAGAGGAGGATTCAGAGCTAGAGGATGATTCCGAGCTAGAAGACTCTGAACTAGAGGAAGATTCCGAAGTAGGAGAAGACTCCGAGCTAGAGGATGACTCTGAACTAGAGGAGGATTCCGAAGTAGAAGACTCTGAACTAGAGGAAGATTCCGAAGTAGGAGAAGACTCCGAGCTAGAGGATGACTCCGAGCTAGAGGAGGATTCCGAGCTAGAAGACTCTGAACTAGAGGAAGATTCCGAAGTAGAAGACTCTGAACTAGAGGAAGATTCCGAAGTAGGAGAAGACTCTGAACTAGAGGAAGATTCCGAAGTAGGAGAAGACTCCGAGCTAGAGGATGACTCTGAGCTAGAGGAAGATTCCGAAGTAGGAGAAGACTCTGAGCTAGAGGAAGATTCCGAAGTAGGAGAAGACTCCGAGCTAGAGGATGACTCTGAGCTAGAGGAAGATTCCGAAGTAGGAGAAGACTCTGAACTAGAGGATGACTCTGAGCTAGAGGATGATTCCGAAGTAGGAGAAGACTCTGAACTAGAGGAGGATTCCGAAGTAGGAGAAGACTCCGAGCTAGAGGATGACTCTGAGCTAGAAGAAGATTCCGAAGTAGAGGATGACTCTGAAGCAGTAGATGTGAAATCTAAAGTCATGGTTGAATGAACTGGAACATCTTCATTCGATGGATTGAGAGGAGCACAAGCAAGGAAACCTGTGCAATCACCACCAACCGCTTGATAATCGTGAATCTCCACACCGTTGGATTCCCAGCTATAATCATGACCAATTGTCAGACCGGCGAAGTTGCCAGTACTTCCGTCAATAATATTAGCTGTTTAAGAGAAAGCACATTAATACTTGTAAATAAATAATAATGTATTTTAAAAATTTGTTTTCTTTTTTACCTTCAGGTGCTAATATGAAACCACCAAATTGACCAGAAGTCTCTCTGATAATTGTGAATCTTCCTGCTACATACGCTCCGGTGGAATCAGAGGGATAGAAATTCCAAACAGTTCTACAAACAGTAAGACCCATAGATGGCTGGTTACCTTTAAGTATAATTGTACTTCCAATATCGATGGGAACCTAAAATAATATGAAATACTTAGTATTGTTGTTGAATAAATACTATTATATGTATAAAAGCTTACGTTGATAACCAGGGTACCAGGAAAGCTCCCTCCACCCTGCACACCGTTCCAGTTTCCATCACCCAAAATCATGTGGTTAGGATATGATAATTCGCCAGGATAAAGAGGGCAATCAAAACCGTTACATGTATCCATTGTTATAATGGAAACCCCAAGGACATCGGATGATAGTTGCGTTAAAGTATCGTCTGAATTGAGCTGATAAGTAGGCCTATAAGAGGCATATAATTGTTGCATATATGTAGCATAACTGTAGGCAAGGGAAAAGTCAAAGAGACCAGTACTTATAGATACTCCACATCCAGGGGTTTGAACTTGAATGTTAGCAGCGTCAGAGTCATCAGGTAAAAATGCGCCGCCGTGTACATGAATATCAGTGGCATCATATTCTCCTCCGACAACAAGACCATAAGAATCCAGGCTGGTACCGATGTTGCTACAATCATTGGAACCATGGTTAGCATTAACTGTGTAGGATGAGGCGGTGAATCTTCCAGCAACTGCCAATGGGCCAAGAATATCTTGACCTCCATTTGTTGTAAAATCGCCAAAGAAAATAGCAGTGAATCTTGTAAACTAGAGGTAATAAAGAGCTATTTAATACGCCTAATACAATATATATACAGATATCAATATATACAAATTGAGCGCCAATTGATCCACTGCAGCTAGTATCATTAATATATGAGGTGGAAAGCATATTCATTCCAACCATTGTCTCAGCCTGAGGGTCTTGAAGATACTCTTCCACATCAGCTATTAGATAACTATAGGTTAGTGGTTTTTGCAAGAATAGCTACATATACTATTATTTACTCACGGTTTACATAAACTATAGTATCCTGATGTCCATTGGCTCCCAATGCTAGAGTGGCACTAGCCAAGATTATTGCATATTCAATTTTCATTACTGGAAATACTACTTTCTTTTTAAAAAAAGGCTAGTATATACTTATAGTAATGAATGGTATAAAAATAAGAAAAAGAGGAGAAGAAAAGAAAAGAAAAAGTATAAAAATGAAATAATTTATTACTTCAGTCGTTCAGTCATAGACACACTGTTATTAACATCCGAATATTTTCAAAATGAACTGTCAAACAGAATTTTCTTTTTGGAGTTTAAGTATTTCATTTTTGTAAATGTCATAAATACCTTTTTTTTACTATTATTGTTGTTGCTATTAAAATTTTTGGATCTTTCAGTTTAATAAACGAGAATGAAAAAATTACCCTGTTTATTTTCCTTTGTTCGTAGCAAAAACTTAATCACAGTACTCAGTTCCAGTAACCTTTCCTTTTCAGAATACCGCTCAAAAAATCCATGGACTAACACTATTAAAAATAATTCTGTAGTGTGAAACCTTTTTTTATTATTTCTTAATTACATTGATTTTATCTTTCTAGTATGCATTTTGCGTTTACATATAGGTACATGTAGTACTTGTTGTAGTAACACATCTTGTCAAAAAATTATACAATAATATTTAGGACTGCTATTTATGGCTGACATGAGCATGAAAAAAAATCCTTCCTATCTCTGGACTTTGCCGCTTCGCATATTATTTACTAGTGCAATTATTATGTAAGGAAGGAGCGATATGTAAATTGTATTTTATCCTAAGGAAAAAATCAGTCTTTTTTTCCCTTGCTTCTTTCATTTTCGGTGAGTGTATTGTGTTGCTATTGTTACTGTTATTTTTATTTGAAAAAAAATGATCGCCCAATCTACTTGTAAATGGGATTTAAGACTATTCTGGTGGTACTAAACAAACCCCACAATAACCTCACAATTACTTTAATTTCACTTTTTTTCGTAATTAATATTTCATATTTTACATCGGAGTATTTTCGCTTTTATTTTAAAAGCTGTAATACTTTGTTTTAATAGTATTGAGATGTACTAGAGGACTATTTTGAAATTGAGAGATAGTGAATTGTATTATGGGATGTACTATAGGCGATTTACAGTCCTGTAGATTACTCTTCTATTTTTAATATTATTTTTTTATTTACAAACTAAAACCCTTTTACCAGTCAGTTTTAGTTTTTGGTGCTAATGAGTAAAACAATATTGAAGTTGTAGGAACTTTTATTATCAAGCAGAAAAGTAAATTAGTAACCCAAGTTATTTATTAAACAACCGCTGATTTAAGCGTGTCTGTTAGTACTTTTAAACTGAAGAAAAACTAGTAGCATCTTATTTGCAGCAGCATTTAATTATATATTATTGTTCAGTTTCTACAACAAGTGCCTCTTTTGCTCTTATCAAAGCAAAATGACCATGCTACAGTCAAATATAATAGCTTGAATGGTTTTCAGTTTTCTCAGCAATGAAAAACCCTAGTTATTCAATAAATGCATTAAATAATGACCTATCGACTATTAGAGAAATATCAATACACTTTTCCTGTTTAAAGCAATAAAAGCAAATATTATACGTACGTGTATTAACTCTACCGTATGCTTTGTTGGGTTCATCCCTTACTAGTATCATTTACTTAATCTTCTTGTCTTAATATATTGTCACCTGTCTCCATTTAATTGTTAAAATGGAGGTTTACGGGATCTTGCTTCCATAAAATCAAAAGTTCGTAATTATAAAATAGTGATAAAATTATCACATGAGGGGCAATTCTCATATGTTCAAATAAATGAAACTACATGTATGAAATCATTCATTCTATAAAATGAAAGAAAGTTTGAAGATTAACCTATCGTCTAGAATATGTTTATGTTTTCGTACTTGATTAGGTGAGCATAGTCATATGACAAAAGGTGATCATATGAAAAGATTTATGGATCCCTCCCAATTGAGTGGGTAAAGATCTTATCCTCTTATATACAAATGTCTAGCTATTTTGGCTATTTTTACCATATTAGCTCCATTACATTTTCTTTAGTTTGTACATCTAAATAAACAATACGTGCTTCTTTTAATTTGTATATAAATAATAGATGATAGAATATCAGATATAATATATAATAATATATATGATTAAAAAAGGTCATATCTCTTCTTTTGTAAGCTTAAAATAATATATATGTATATGTGTAAAAGAGAAAAAAAATGAATAAGATAAAGTAACAAAGAAGAAAAGGAAGGAGAGGAAGTAAATAAATAAAAAAGGAAATAAATGATAGTATAAAAGTAATAGTAATATCGAAACCTATTGGGAACGTCCAGCGTTAAGTCCAATAGAATAGTTTTCAGGATCAATAGGATGATGATGACTATAAGGATCACTCGTTGACTCCATATATGAATGATCATAGGCCACCTCTCTGTGACCTCCTAATCTGGAGAACTCAGATTGCGGCTGGGTCCAGTAACTATTAGATTTCTTGTCAGCTGGTTTTGGAGAAGAAGAATTCGGGTTACTATTATTATGATATATTTGAGGTTGTTGCTGATTAAACTCCTACAACAGAAATGAGAAATAAATTCATAAAAACACACGTGCATCTACAACTTACACTATTCATATAAGAATAAGGCTGGCCATTTGGTGAAGGCAATGTATTTGTAGCATAATGTGGAATGTTTGAAGAGGAAGGTGTGGATTGAGAAGAAACAACTGGTGAAAAGCTGGGAGTAGCCTGATAAGGAAAGTTGCCGTATGACGCATAGGAACCGATTTCACTTATCGGGGTATTTGGCAAATTTGTATATTTATTCTGCTGTTGCGGTTGCTGTTGCTGAGATGGTAATGGTGGTGATAACTGATACTTTTCCATTAATCGATTACGATCATTTCCTACAATGCTTGTCGATGATGACGATGAGGAGATTGAAACATTTGAATTTACCGCCATATTATTACCACTATTGGTTTCACTGTTATTGTTATTGTTATTAGTAGCAGTAGATATATGATGATGATGTTGTTGTTGTTGTTGTTGTGAAGAACTATTCCGCTGACTATGAGAGTCTGAGTAATGCCCAGGACTACGTCCACGGACAACCAAGGGATCCGAGTTACAAGTAGCAACTAAGATGGGAGACTTTTGATGACTGACATTTGCATAAAGGTTAATTACGATTTCATAATACTGCTGTGCTGCTCTCCTTTTTCCATTGTTGGCAGTAGCAGTTTTGAACTGTAAACGCTCAAAGGTTACAATATTGATGTTGGAACCGATAGCAGCCAAATGTAGGTTTCCTCCAGGGTGAACGGGTCGTGGCTCAGGTATGACTTGTGGACCCTTGTCACGCTTGGGTGTATGTTGAACCAACTCCACTTTCTTGTCATGATCTGTAACACGAGCAGAGATGCCAATTGAAAAGAAGTCAACCTGAAAGAGTTCATGTGTATTTGCATGTCTTAACAGACACGGGAGCTCATGCCCCCCTCCACCTTGCGCAAAGTAATTTATCCCATGAATGTCAAATGTTGAACTCACTTGGAAATAATTACGGCGATAGCAGGTCCAATCTTGATCAGCTCTAAAAAACCCTTTATCCATTTTGGCATGAACTTGTACCTGATAACTATTTTTATATATAATGTAAATTACACATACGCAAACACGCGCACATTCAATAACCCTTTCTACATATACCCTACCTGTTGGTTTGATCCATATTACACAAATCATGAAATTGGCGTGTATTTGAAAAATTTGGACCTGTCTCGAACGAAAATATAGATTCTGCACGTCTTCTTCTCATTGGACCACCTGTGGCGTAGCTGTTGGAGTGAAATGTCGAAGTGGTAAAACTGGGTGAACGTGATGGTGATGAAGAATGTCTTCGACCCAAATTAGGCAAAATAGCCACTTTTTCTGACAAAAGAGGTTGCAAAGCTTCAGGTCGCGGTGTCTCTGGCTGCTTATCCGCTATAAAACTAATAATGACCATTAAAATTTATCGCGAATTTTGGTAATAAATGGCTAAACGATGTACCTTTGTTGCATATTAAAAAGGCTGAATTTTGAATTTTGAAAATTTGAAAAGATTTTATTTTTTTGTCTTTTTTCTCGCTTTCTTCTTCTACTTTATATATGGAGTGAATTAGCTCATTTTCGAATGTGAATGCAACTATTGTCAATAAGTTTCAAAAAGAATAGATAAAGTACCTTCTTTATTATTACTATTACTATTAATTGATATTAAAGCAACAAAAAAGGCAAAGGAGAAGAGAGAGAGAGAGAGAGAGAGAGAAAGAAGGGAAGGAGAGAGAAAGAAAGAGAAAAGAAGCACCAAAAAATTGAATAAGAAATAATAAGAAAAAATAGTAAGAAGGATATACAATTAAGGATTCCCGGGAGATTTTAATCGATTTCTTCTTTTTTGCCCAGTTGCGAGCACATGACAATAAAAACAGCTTTGCTTTTTCTTCTTCTTTTCCTTTCCTTCTCACATAACTGTTTACCTTTTCATTTGTTGATAACAATTACGTTTATTACTGATTATTTTTATCCTTGTTATTTTTATAATTCAAAAATAAAAACATTGTGTTAAGGTAACTCAATAAATCAAAATCAAAAATCCAAAAAAAAACTTTCAATTGGAAATAAGAAAATAATGCTTAGTGTGCAAGATTGTGATCAGTGCTTTTTCTCTTTTTCAAACAACTTCCTTTTTTGTAAAAAATGATTAATTTGAGTCTAAACATATTTGGAGCATAAGTAAGAAAGGGAAAGCCAATGAAAGTTGGCAACTCTTCTCAATTCATATATTAACACACTTGTTATTTAAGAAGCTAACCAAATATAAAACGATGACTCTGATAACAGTAAAAAGAATGCGAGTTAAAATTGCTCACATAATAATTTTGTCATTGATTAAATTATTCCGTGGAGTCATCGTAACGCGGTGATAAGTATGGAATAGTGCCACGTGTGTCTCCCTTATATTCATAAGTTGGCGCGGCAATTGGATCTTGGGAAAAACGAAAAAAGTATGGGTGCCACCATGTGTTTTACAATTGAGCGTATGATCAGATAACTGTTAGTTTTCTATTATTACTGACCGCAGTACCTGTTTATTCTTTTACTTTTTGAATGATCTAGCTTAAAATAACATTTATCTTTTTTTGAAATAAACTGCATATATTTATAGTAGTATCCAAGTAAATGAAAATAAGTAAAACATTCAGTTCTTTATTGTTGTTAACAAATAAATAATACTAATGCTAAAAAAATCACTTGTTG
This sequence comes from Backusella tarrabulga, assembly GCA_024139415.1. Classification (NCBI taxonomy): domain Eukaryota; kingdom Fungi; phylum Mucoromycota; class Mucoromycetes; order Mucorales; family Backusellaceae; genus Backusella; species Backusella tarrabulga. The sequence continues at coordinate 16,316 of VCJJ01001751.1, forward strand.
GTAATATACGTAATTTAATTGTGGGAAGAATCACATTCATTTTCATACTTCTACAGCAACGACTGAGACTGATATATTACGTTCATGACCTTCCTTATTACATTGCATCTCAAAGTTATCTATAAGAATGGTATTGTCTTTGTTGTAATAACATACTCTAAAGTCACAAACTTGGAGTATAATATCATATCTATTTATTTCGTAGCTAAAGTTACAGCGCCCAATTATACATTAGAGAGGTGGTTACTTAAAAGAATATATCATTTATATCCTGATTACTTAGTTTTACAACTAAAAAGCTATTAAACTTTGAAAGACTATTTTATGTAATCGTTGTGTGATTTAAAAAATTAAGTAAATATATTAAAGAAGGAAAGAAAGATATAAGTTTGAAAATCAAGCACAAAGAAAAAGTTCATTCTTTTACCCTGCTTTCCTCTATTACTTGTGTTCAACATGGAGAAAATCAATACTTTCCTCTACCTTTAATGTGCATTTAATGTTATGTTTTATTCATTTTGTATAAGTTAAAAAAAGTAATTTGTTCTCAAAATGTAAATTTACTACCAAAGCTGATGATTAACTATAAAATAATAGCATTGGATAATATTTCAACTGAAGCCCAATTACCTTATTAAAGTAGCGTAAAATCGATAACAGATACACAGTAAATCAAATCTTCTTAAACTTTGCCGTTTTAGCTGCAGTGATCAAAAGTTCTATTACAAGCTATCGTTTTAGTGCGTCGAAACAACTAAAGCGCCAAAGGCGGTTCCGCCTTTGTGTGTATGCTTTCTTCTCCTTATTCCCAGACAAAAGCCTGCATCAGTTATAGAAAGTGTATGGGTATTTATCTTGGATATAACAGGTAATCAACCTAAAGCCAATTTTTCAATTGAATTTGAAGATATGGCTATCATCAATGGTTTTTGAATTATTTAATATATTCAATCGTATTCAGATATACTCAACTTGCTTTTGATATTCCCATTGAAGTATTTATTCATTTTGAAAGACTGTGTAGCTACTTAAGATACAGTGTAGCTCTTCTTTGAGTTAAAAGAGATGTAAATGATCCTATAATAGAGAGAGGCACACTGTGTATACAAATTGATTTACTTGGGGCAGCGAGATAGTTAAACGTACTTTCGTTTTATTTATTTATGAAAAACAACATTAATAATTGGCTATTATAGTAACAACTTTCTTAAGAGCAAGTAATATCTTCTACAGTAACAATCAATACTTATCATTGTAATAGATTTATAGATAAAACTAGGAGAGGTTGGTGTTTCTGACACGAACAACGTTGATTTCATTTAAATAAAGTGAGTATTCAATAAACCCAGGGCGATAACGCTCTCTTCCTTTATATATTCAAAGAGTTTACTTAAGACTCCCATTATTTAAGTTAAAAAAAATCTTCTAAATGCCGAATGGGATAAATTCACCACTTTAATCCTACTCCCATTCAGTGAGAAACTACTATTTACTTTAAGTCATTCTTTTAAGGCATTGTTCATAATCATTACAACGATATAATGTTTCTTTTTGGCTTTCTACAGTAAATTAGAGATATATTGGGAATTATTGTAAATGGTGCCAAGTAGCTATTGAAAATTTTGTTTTTATTAGAAGAACCCTGTGCTCTTGTTCAAATGTTGACATATTTTTCTAAAGTTTTGTCGATTTGATATTTATCTATCAAGCGTGAGGCTTGTTTTAGGATAAATACAATACAAGCTCAAGAATCTCTATCGTCATATATACTCAATATTAACCGGAAGAAAGGTCATTAGAGTCGAGCGACTCCAAATAAAACTTTTGAAAGTATATAACGTATTTTTCGCCTCTATTCATTAAAAATGTTCATTTTTAGTCCATCAATCTCCATAGTAATAAAAATACGCAAAAGCACATGAAAATAAAGACCAAAAAATAAATTTGCTAGTGTACATACTAACCATCCTTTATTTTACAGCAGGGAATTTTGGCATACAAATTCGAGTTTTTGTCAAAACAATGCATCATCATGATATTAGTCTGCGTTTATTTTAATTTTCTGTTATTAAGCCACAAAAATGAAGAAAGCTGCGAAAAAGGGACAGCTTTACTTTTTTTTCCCCAAACCAACATGAAAGTTGAAACTTTTCTCCCACTACAAGTAAATTTACGTCAATTTTCGGCCCTTAAGACTCCCAGCTTAAATTTCCTATTGTACTTGCAGTGTCTCATAAAAGTAAACACAAAAAGAGCCTATTGGTTTGATCACTTTAAGAGTGTGTGATTTCATTTGTACTCCCAGTGTGTGCTATCAGAGAGCCCCTTTTTCACCGACAAATTATTATTTGTGGCAAGTCGATCATGATATCAGGAACAAAAACTTTAAACTCTCTTTTAGATATTTCATACATTTAAACCAAAGTGGCTAAGGTAATTAATTCTCTATTATTAATAAACTTTCTCATCTCAAATGATTACAATGAGCGTATGATATGAACATCATTTATAAAAATAATTTTTTCTATTTCTTCTTTTATTTCATTTTCATATGGCATCAGCCGTTTTTAACGAAAAAAAAACCCTCCGAATATTTCAATGCAAAGAGGATTATTAGTTTTTACGATCACTTGGCTGTTAATATTATTATTATTATTTTTTTATAAAACGAGACAAAAAAACCATCAGCTGGCTTTTGATTATCCCACTAAATTAAGAATATTGTCCCTGTTTTACGTGTCTTTGTGTGTATATTAAAATAGGAATTCAGAATTTTGTCGATTTTGACCATCATGTCTGGAACCTTTTTTTTACTTGATGCTCTCCCCCCCCCTCTTTTTAAGCACTAGTATTTACTTTAAGCTTGGAGAAAAAAAAATACCATACTCTCATCTGAGTAATAATATAATAGTTTGTTACTTAATAAGTATCATTAAAGGTTTTTTTGTTCTAGATTAATCATATATGGAAATCACTCTAAAATGATGCAAAGAGATGCGCTTTAAATTCTCGAGGATTCTTTTCTTTTTCCAATCCAATGAGTGATTTACAATCGCGAAATTATGGACGGTCTGCACAAGGCTGTGGGCATCTGATCCAAAATAATTTTACTGGAATTCTCTAATTTGTATCCAATAAAAATTCTTCTTTCTTTAATCTAAATATGGTTCAATGACCCTACAGTCAACCCTCGATAAATGCATGCCCTTCACCGACTTTTTCGTATGCAGTATGGATTTATCCAGGTCTGGCTATAACTTGCTTTGATTCAAATGATAAACATGAATCGAAAATAAAACTATACAACCAAACCCTTTCATTCTTCACTTTTCTTTATAACTTCATTATATGGTTCAAGGAAAACATGACTTGTTTCATGAGTGATATCAAATGAACAACATATCTTTACCAGAAAATTTATCATAATTGGCTCTCGATCTCACCAGGTCTCTTTTCCCTCCTTCGATTTCCAGAGGATTCCAATACACCTACGTAAGTACACAAGATAATGACAGTATTGCTAGAGAGCATGATAATAACTTGATACAAAATCGTCATTAGGCCTATCGTAGTGACCCTTTAATTTTCATTCAAATTAGTGAAATATTGATCTCTTGTACCCCAAGATTAATTTTAAAATGACCGTACAATACGGCCAAATTATGGTCATTGTATTCCTTTCATATGATAGAACTATTTTGTACTATCATGTGTGTATATTAGTTAACATTTGATCTAAAAAGGCTTGTTCCACCTTTCCAGAAAAAAAATATCACAGATAAAAAGAAAAAGCGCCATCGCTTTTTTAAAGAGGCGTGCTACAAACAACTCCAATCACTCCGGACAAGGAACTTTCACATTCCGAGTCAGATCCGTTTCCAATTAAAATATAGTTCTGCGCATTCTAAACAAGTTAACTATAAATCACTTTGATTGCTTGTCAATTCAAACAGTGATATATTGCATTTAAGACATAGTTTTGCTTTGACCTTGTATTTTAACATTTTTTACCGCAAGCAATAGGTAATAGTTTATATCCAATGCTACTTGATAGTGTATAATTCTTATTGTCTAGTGTCGATTTTTTGGCTATTATTTTTTAAACTAATGTCTAAACAATCGCGGATGTGTTATTACAAAAGTCGAGATTTTTTACTGTTTATAAAAAACTTGGTTATTATTATAAAGCTAAATATTAAATGGTTTTACAAGACTGTTTTGATGGTTCTTTTGTGTGTTCCCTATTTTTCACTCGTTCTCCCATCCATACTAAAAAAACACCTTTTACTTTATATAGAAAAAAATTGTTACAATAACTATTGATATATATTATTTTATGGGTTTATAATCAAGGTAAAATATTGGCAATATAGTAAATATTTTAGCAAATTCAATAACTGATTAAGTGTACAAGGAACCATAATGATGTAAAGAGACTGAAAACAAAGTACAACTCCACCATACAGAAACGTTAAGTGGATAAAATTACTTATAAGGTAATCATACATTCCAGCAGTTCGGAACCCACTCTTTTTAAACGTTTGTGTTACCTTTTTTTTCTTTTATTATCCGTTTTCCTGGTATTTTATTAATACGGATGATCTGGTTTATGCATATAATCATATATCAATCTATGTAACTGTCTTAGTTAAGATATGGGATCGTATTTGACAAGCATATAATATTTATAGGGTTGTAGCTAGATTTTGGACTGGTGAGATTTATCATTAGAAAACACAAAAACAAGAAAATGACCTTATATTAAAGTGATTTTTTTTCTTCTAAAATTTACAATACAAAGTATACAAAAATAGTCTGCGATGTGAACTATGAATTGAGCGAAAAGTCTATCAAAGTTAAACTTCAGTTCGCACATGGCCAAAAGAGCAGCTAAATTTTTTAAAAAATATATAGTCAGCCGGAGAGAATTGAATGAGTTAAAGAAGTAAAGAATTTGCTTAACGGAATATAAGATCAAGTAAACCCGAGAGACGGATTTATAAAAATAGTGCTACGTCAGTATTGTTTTTATTTCTATATATTTAGCATTTTTATATCGTGTTTTAAAAAGTCATAAAATGTACTTTTTGTTGTGCACAGATGTGTTAGCACTATTCTACAAACATGGAAAGAGAGGGAAAATAAGCTTTTTTGTTTTATTTTTATGTAATTTGTGTCACAGAACAATTTTTTTGATTAAATTACAAGCCACTAGCTTATTGTTTTATTTAATATAATCACTCGCATCTTTTATAATATCTAATGTATAGCGTATTATAGACGGTATATACAATCATACAATACGTTTTAAAAATAAGCGATGATTAACTTTTAGAAATTCACTCATGCAACATCGACATTTGTTGATCTTCTAACAAGTGTTATAAATAAACTTTACTTTTAGAGTATAACCCATCTTATTATTCTTTTGTTTTATTACTAATTTTGATCTTCAGAAAAGAGCGCCCTATCTATCGACTCTGAACAATATATGCTATTTTGTAAAAGGGTCTTGTGCCATGGTTAGTCCAGAAAGAAAGTGGGTGATCTGAGCGCACGTGATCGATATATGTTCACCCTCTTTTGTAACTTGATATTAATAAAGTGTGCCAAGTTATATGTCGATTAACACGTTCTTGGCTTATTTTTAATATAGTTATTACCATACTTGGAAAGTAAATAAATATGGTTTTTACACGCGCATGTCAATGTTATGTGTGTTTACAAAAGGAAATAAAATTTAGTTGCTAAATTTGCATGAAAACAAAAAAGTCGTCACGAATTTGGTGTGACTGCAAATTCTGTTTTGTTTTTTCGCTATTTTTTTCTAACTTTGACATGCTAGTTTTTATACCATAAAATGGCACGACAAAAGAGAAAGGCAGTTTCTACTTTAGAAGAAAATGTTAAAGGTAACAATACTAAAAATAAAAGGGGTATTTAAAAACATTAATTAATAACTTTATCAATGATAAAAGCTAGAAAACTACAGGCGGTCGTAATCACACCAACAATTGAATTCTCACCACAGCCCGAGTCAAGGAAAGTAAAGCAAAAGGCACGAGCCACTCAGCCTTTAAGTGCATTAGCCGCACGAAGAGCAGCTAAGGAATCGGGTTTATATAACGAGCCTGAAGAGGTAGAACCCGATTACGATTCAGAGACTGAACCTGAATCACCACAGGAGGTTACAAGTATAACCGATGAGGAAGAAGGGGACGAAGAAGAGGACGAGGATCGGGTATCGAGAAATGATATAGCAGAGGAAGAGGAGGATCAAGTACCGGAAAATGACGTAGCAGAAGAAGAGGAGGATCCTCTTAGCAGAGGTGTCACGCCAACGAATACAGACCCTTCATCTCTTGCTGTTGAAGTGCAAGCACCTAGGAAGAAAAAGTTTAAAACGTAAATTCTTACAAGTCTTTGTACGCTATACAATACTAACGTTCTATGCTAGCCCTTTCTATTTGGATGCTAATGCTGTTAGCAACTTCACACCAACTGAACATAACAGCTGTATTTTGGAACAGGAAGGGGAGCATTATCTGTTTTTAGGTCTAAAAAAGGGAGAGGTAAATACATATAAAACAAAACTATGTAACGATGATGCTAATAAAGCAACATAGAATATCTTGTTTTTAGGACAAATACTACTTGCGCCATTATACGGATCAATATCAGTGATGGGTGCAACTATATCATCGGGACGAGAAATACCAACTGAACTGAACGATGACGAGGATCTACCTATACATTTCTATCCAGTTTTTTCGAGCAGAACACATTCATTATTGTGCATTACACCAACTTCACTCAACAATACACCTTCTTTACGTCAATCTCATGGTGAACCCGAAGCAATGGACTTTAATTTGATTGAAGCCGTCCACGACGAATTGAAGCAAGAAATCAACGAATTTGAAAGTATTATTGTGATCAAGGACAATGGCATTTCAGGACTTCAAAATATGCACTTTCAAGTACCAAAATTCAGAAAAATGTTCAAGTTTATAAACAGGGAATGCAATCACAAGAAATACAACGGCCATCTCGCCATAAATATGCTTCCCAGTTTCTCGCCCCTTTTGTATACACCTGTTCGTGGTATAAGACCGTTTCACATTGAATCATCGTGGAAAAATAGAACCGACTTTGCATTGAAAAACGCATCAGAAAGCAATGAATTCACCTCAATAGTGTGCGGTGCAAAGGACACTGGTAAATCTAGTTTTATGAAATACTACATCAATCGATTACTTTCGGTCTATGAATGCGTAGCTTATATCGAGACCGATTTGGGACAGCCTGAATTCACACCATCCGGTGTGCTATCCTTGCATTACATCACTCAGCCCATCTTGGGCCCAGCATTCAGTCACCAGCACTTGGAACCAGCAAGAAGCTTCTTTTTCGGGTCGGTGCACCCAAAGGATAATCCGGATTACTATATCGCATGTTTCTCAGAATTAGTTGACCATTGGGAGACTACAAGACATATTCCGTTGGTCATCAACACACAGGGTTGGATATCAGGCTTGGGTTATGATTTATTAATGGATCAGATCCAAAAAGTATCACCCACAGATATCTTTGCAATGAGACATGCAGTACTGCCCTATCGAAATCTACCTCAGTCATTTAATATCGACGTTATCAATATGATTGGTCCCGACAAAGCCAATATTCATTATCTCGACTGTGTCATTCAGCAAACAACAGAAGAACCTACGTTGTCCGGTAATTTTAGTGCTGCGGATCATCGAGAAATCACACTTGGATCTTACTTCTTTACTAAAAGAGTGAGAAATACGGATGTTTATCCAAAATGGGATTTTCAAATGCATATGACAGAGCGTATTCCTTGGTCAATTGATTGGCGTGTGGGTCTGAACGGCATTTGGGTTATCTATGAAGAAGTCAAGCTGGACCAATTGTTTTATGCTCTAAATGGTAGCATAGTTGCTCTTCTAGGCGATGTCTCCAACTTTGAAAAGCAAAAAGCCCCAAATAATGCAATAAGTGAAGATGATAAATTTGTAAGTGGTAAAAAAAATAGTACTTTTAGCACCCATACGAAAAAAACTTGGCATTTTTTAATGTTTATACCTGTTATTATTATTATTTGTAGATCCCTCCAACTTATTTTAATACACAAGATCAGCCTCTCCCATTACCAAGCACGACAACATGTTATGGGTTGGGCATTGTTCGGACGATCGATCCTAGTCGCCATGCATTGCTTATATTAACACCTGTCCCGAGAACGTCATTGGAATATGTTTCCACTATAGTTAAAGGGGAATCACAATTACCATTATGGGCTATGTTCGATTATAAGAACATAAACAAAATTGATCACACTTCTCCTTATTTAACAATGGAATCCACTGAGGGTGCTGGTGCAAAAGCCTTAAAAGTAAGACGTAACTTATTACGCAAAGTAAAAAAGTAATAAAATAAGGTTTAAATCGCCGGTTTAATGAGAAATCAAGGGGGGTGCTTTTTTTTACTAAAAATGGTGATACACAGATGAACAATAAACGTGTGACAAGCGCGGAGAGTTTATTTCATCATTTTGGGTTATTCTGTTCAAAAAAGATCGATCGTTGGATTAAATGAGTTTTTGTTAAATAGCTAGAATAATTATCAAACTTTATATATTGCTTAATAAAGATGCTTTATTATTTCATTATCAGAAGTATCATTATCATTCGAGATGGCTGTCATGGTAAAAGAAGCGAGATAGTCTGTTTTTATAGTGATTTACTGATAAAAATATAGATCAATGATAAAAAAGGATAGAAGAACATATATAATCACATTAATATGAAAGGTAAGTATGATTTAACAATGGTGTTAAAAACAAGAAAATAAAAGAAAAGAAAGTGGCTGAAAACCATGTGTACAAGAATAGACTTATCATCGTAAATAAGTTATTTGTTATTGTTAATATTTTATTTTGGGGGGAGTAGTGAAGAGAGAAGTGTGAATGATATAGGTAAATGGTAACAAAAAAAGAAAAAACCTGTCGAGTGTTGCTGCTCTCAGATCTTCAAAAAAAATGAGTCGGATTAAGAAAAAATGTGCTTAATAGAAAAGTGCTTCAAAAAAAATGAATCTGCGTGTGAAGCAATGGTGGTGGTGGGTACACCATTTTTTTGGTACTGGTTATCACCGATCGAATGCTTTAGGTGCGATGTATCTAAAAAGTAACAAGAACAGAAACATGGTACACCATATGTAAAAAAAGTGCACCCAGAAAGAGCGGTCCGAACATAATAGAAAAAAAAGACCCTGTCATAAACAACCTTATATTACAATCTCCTTAATAAATAAATTGCTTAAAAAAACACCATGTCCCAAAAAAGGTTAACTTTTTTTACATCTGTTGAAAGGAGGAAAAGGAGGAGTAGCTACCTTTTATAGAAAGCACCAGTTTTGTTCATTTTGTATATAAATACACCACCCTATGTCATTTGTACTCTCTTTTTTTTTCTTCCTCTGGCCTTAATAACTTCGATTATTATTTTTTTATATACATATTTCTTTTCTTTTCCTTTTTTTATAAAGAAACAATTACGACATTCTTTTATCTCAGTACTATCATATAAACTTTCTTTTATTAAACCTTTTAATCAATTAAACCTATATAATTAAGACTACATTTATACGTTTTCGAACAAAAGAGTTCATTTGAAATCAGCAAATTAATTTTTTCTATATATCAGTCTATCCATTCGTTTAAATTTCTTTTGAACAATGGAAATTCTTGAATTAATGAACACCGAGATCCAACAGAGTGATCAAAAGCCTCATGTATGTACTCTTCCCGGTTGTTCAAAGTCATTTGGTATGTATTGATCACTCTTATGATGTAGTCATATATACTTATTACTATTATTATTACAATAGGCAGACGCTCCGACTTGGCTAGGCATGTCAGAATACACACCAACGAAAGGTATATATTATAATTTTTTTTGTGAAACTCCGAACGATGAATTATTTTGTTGAAACTGTCTAACCTTCCATTATCAGACCATATGTGTGCCACGAATTGGACTGTGGAAAGAGCTTCATTCAGGTAAAGCAAAAATTAATCGATTAAAAAAAAAAAAAAAAAAAAAAAAAAAAAAAAAAAG